>JASDQU010587404.1:13752-26611 GCA_032191745.1 Picea mariana | reverse complement strand
TAAATTTAGGTCTCAGTCCCCTAAGGATGAGAGCCTCTGCAACTCTTTTAAATAGTTAGTTTTTGGATATTGTAAAGGTCGGATTTTTTGAGGAAGGAATAGCAATACAACAGACTAGTTGGACCAATTTTATGCATGGATTAAAGCTCTCTTCTTGGTGAACATACTCTTGATGGAAGTATTTCATTCAACTCTTCATGTGTTTTCATTCTTATCTTGAATACAGTTTTTTTATTTGTGCAACATACATTTCATTTACTTTTAGCTATTGTATGACTTAATTTTACTGATATGCAACTTGTCAAACAACTAATGCTTTGGTGAAGATTTGTTTTCTGTAACCTATGAGAATTATTGTGTTTCGATACATGTTTGATGTCTTGAAATGATATGTTAAGTATTCAACTTCTTGCAGCAGGTTATTCATTGAGTAGTTTGTTGTTTCTCTCTGTTTTCTATAATTTCACTGGTGTATCATTAGTGTGCCATAAACCAAAGAGGGCCCTCATCCATAACGTCCTACCAAACCAACCTTGCCTTTGTATTGATAGAATAACCCTTTGACAAACTAATAAAAAGTTAAAAGAATCAATCATTCTAAATTGATAGGTGGCCTAGCTTTTCCCTTTAACAGTCAGGTGCACACTTTAGGACCAACAGTCTGCATGTGTTGATGTTTTTGATGTTTATGATGTCTTTTCTATATGTTGTGATAGATGTATGATGTTTATGTATATGAGATGATGTTTTAATGTGATAAATGAAAATATAATACTAGGTTAGCCATATTATCTTCTATTTGATTAAATTGTCTTGGAATATGTGTAAATGTGATTGAATCAAAGTTGCAAGATAATAGTATAACTTGTAGGTATTTGCGAAAGAGGAAAGTATCGTGAACATGATATACATTGTTGAGCTGCAGGACGAAAAGTTGGGAATCTAATAGGATGCTAATGTGACAAATGTGATGGTGACAAGCCTCGGTGAGGAGACCAATGGCAGTGGCGTATTCATATTGGTTGGTGGTGGTCAAGCCCAAACATATGCCACTGGAGTGGAGTAGCACATGGGAGGGGGTATAGAGGGCCCAAGCGGTTGAAGCTAGATTCCAAGTCCAACGACAGGCACCATCAACGTAACCAATGTGGTAGGCTGATGGATGATGCATATTTCAATAACACGGATGATAGATTAGACATGAGGATTGGTGGTGGAAAAGAAGACTAAAAACTCTACAAATGTGTACAAAGAAAAACCTAAGGTAGAATGGCTATGCTTAGGCGTAAAACTTATTTATGTACAACCCATTGACGGGTTCTTTGAGAGGGTAGCCTTCTCGAGAGGCTAGGATGTATGCCCCCTTAGTGAGGCAATGTTAGACAATGTAGGGTCCATGCCATAGTGACTCGAATTTCCCATGGTTGATGATATCTTAGGCCACATCGTAGGCTAAGATGAGATCCCCTTCGCTGAAGGAGCAAAGGTTGACATGGCGGTCGAAGGTGGCTTTGGATCATTTCTTAGCAGCCTCATTGTTCTGTAATGAAGATAGAATATCTTCATCCAACGACTCTAACATTAGCAGGCACTACTCCATCAGAGAAGTTTTAGGTAATAGCTTGATGGCAGTGCATAACATGGGAATTTTTCACTCAATAGGGAAGGTGGATTCGATCCCATGGACAAAGAGAGGTAGAAATTTGTCTTTTTCGTGCAAGCTCTGTAGTTGGCATAAATTCATAGGTGGTGGAATTTTTGTGATAGCTTGGAACTTGAGGGGGTCTACCATGATGCCTTATTGGGAAACAATAAACCCAAGGAGGCATCTAGAAGTGACACAAAATACGCACTTGAGGGGTTTCAAGCGAATATTGTATTGGCAGCATCGTTGGAAAATGATTCAAAAGTCATCTAAATGTTGAGTTCATTTTTTGGATCGAGTAGTGAGGCCGTCCAAATAAGTGAGGATGATGTGATAAATATCATGGAAAACATAGGTAATGGCTTGTTGAAACGTAGCACCGACATTCTTGAGTCCAAAAGGCATGATGCGATAAAAAAAAGTACCCCAAGGGGTAGTAAAAGTGGTTTTATACTGATCTGCTAAATGGATTTGTATTTGATTGTAGCCGGAGAAACCATCCATGAAGGACAATGGCTCATGGTAGCCACAGTCATTGATGATTTGGTCAATGAAGGAGGTTGGAAAGTTGTCTTTGGGATAGGTGTGATTGAGATCACAAAAGTCTATGCAAATACGAATAGTGACATGTTTTTTGTTAATAGGGACAGAGTTGGAGACCCATGAAGTGTATGCAATAGGGTAAATGAAGCAAGCAACACGTAACTTGTCAAGTTTAGCTTTGATAGCCGTAGCTTTGGATGTGTGAAGAAGGCGTAGCTTTTGATGAACTGGGGCAACATCTGGCCAAGTGTCGATTCGATTTTCGACTATAGATGGATCAAGGTCGGGCATTTTTGTATATGACCAGGAAAAAATGTCCCGGTATTCTTGAAAGAGAGCTTTGTAAGTAGTAAGTTCTTCAGGTGAGCATGCGGTGCCAATGGTGATTTCTTCTAYGATTCCCAGTTTAATGGAAATGTCAATTTTGATAGTGGGGGAGATTTTGGCCATGTTTCCTTCTTCAAAAGTATCTAGGGCAGGAATAAGGTTATTGAACCGGTCTATATGCCCCAAAGGAATAAAATACTTGGTTTCGATTGCGCATATGRAGGTTTGGGTAGGAGGATGAAATGCCTCCTGTGAAAGAAAGAGTCTCGATGATGGTGTGCATTCCAAGGGAAATCGGGGGTAGTAAGTTCTTCCAAGATATATTCATCGCAGTGAAAAGTGCAAGAATATAGGGGGTCCTGGGAGATGACAAGGGAAACTATCAAAGTGTGGTTGTCCTCTAGTGGTGAGGACACAGACAGGATATCATGTATAGGGTGCAAGGGACCGCTGGACATAAAGTGAGTGTCCCGATACTATGGAGGGTGTCTTGTTCATGTGGGTATTGATGAAGAAATCTATCGAATATCAATAATGTGAGCCTTAGTAGAAATTGGTTGAGAAAGCTCTGGTCAAGATGTTTGGTGTACTGCGGTTAAGGTTTGGTGAAATTGAGGTAGAGTTGGGAAATGATGAGTATAGTGTCCATATTCTGAACAGATGGCACAATCAAATTTGGTTCGCAGCTCTTTATTGCCTGTAGTGGAGGACTCCGAAGTAGTAGTGGACGAACTTGGTGGAGTGGCGAGCAATGTGGTTTCTCTAGGGAGTTGGATCAGATTGTGTAACTTGGGAAGAGTAGGGCATATATTAGTGGGGTGTCCCTCTCTTTCTCATAGTGCACAAGGAGGTTGAACGCGAGGAGGAAGTGGAGTTGTGGGCTCTTTCTTCTTTCATCTTCCCCTAGAATTTGTAGTGGTGCCAATAGTTGCGGATGATGGTGGCGTGGCAGGAGCCTGTACTACGATACTCATTGGTATTCCCTCTATTTGAGGAGGGAGAAATGGTTGAGGAACCATCACAGGGGGATTTAGATATCATACAAGGATGGAAAGAACCACGTTAGGAAGGGTAAGGGTTGTAGCTACACAGAATTCTTGGACTCTAGGTGGGGGGTGGAAGAAGGGAATTTGGGTAACGGCTTGGGGGATTGTCTCCCAAACCAAGATTTCCACCTAGATGGGGGTGGAAATCTAGGATAAGTGGTGCAGTGGGGTTCTTAGGGAATTCTTGAGGTAATAGTTCTTCAATTGGTGCAACATCGATGTGAGGAGAGGCCTCAGTGGGAGGAATAATGTCTCTAATATCTGTTCCATTAGATGATACTACACATACTTGTGTTGAAGGGTGTATGAGGGGTGGCACTCCATGATATGCCCCCAAAAAAACATGTTCTTAAAAATTCTAGGACCTATGTCGATGACTGAATAAGCATCCAAGCTAGTATGGATGATCCAGGTGGATATCGGTGGCCATGCTCCTTTTCCAAATGGCTAAAAACAGTTTTCTAGCAATTTTGGTAATTTACTATTTTTAGTAGTTTTTTCTGTCCTGAAACTTTCGGAGCTATTTTGAGGCCCTAAACGACGTTTTTTGGGAAAACAGAGAGAAACATGGAGTTTCTTTTGATATTTCCCCCAAAATGAATCTTCTTGACGATACCTTTCCAACGAGCTATCATGCGCCTAAAAAGGAGATCGTATGTAAAAGTTACGACCCTGGGAAGTTGATGTACTAACTTACCCAAATGGGGCCCACATGACTTTTGTCGCTTCATCTCCTAGGGTTAGGTTTTTGGATGTATAGGGTTTTTTCAATTCATGTTTATTGTAAAAATTCCTTGAGAGCCTCATTGTAATGATCTTCTTGCAAATGAGCACAGTCATCACATCTCTTCTCAGAGGTAAGCCGCCACCATTCCAACAAGCTTGTTTTTCGCTGCATTTTACAGTTTCAACTTATTTCCTTATTGAATAGAAAACAAGTTTTATTGTATATTTGTTATTTTGTGTTAAGAACCTGTTAATAATATATATTCATTTCATTCTACTCATAAAATATGGATCAGTGGTATTAAAGTGGTCTGCTCCTTGTCGTCTTAATGCATGTCCCCAACGAGGTCAGAGAACAAAGAGTTAGGTCTCAAGCTTGTTTCTCTTGAGGAAAAAATATCTCGCACGCCCAAGTGATCTCTCATGGTAGGAGAAAATAAGGATGAAGGGAAAAGATATCCTTTCAAAATGTTGCTTGAGGAATCCCTCACGCAACATAGGAACGAGATGATGAATAGTTTCGTGCAAATCCTTCGATGGATACCAACAGGCGACGCATCTTCTTTGACCGGAGGCANATTAAAGTGGTCTGCTCCTTATCGTCTTAATGCATGTCCCCAACGAGGTCAGAGAACAAAGAGTTAGGTCTCAAGCTTGTTTCTCTTGAGGAAAAAATATCTCGCACGCCCAAGTGATCTCTCATGGTAGGAGAAAATAAGGATGAAGAGAAAAGATATCCTTTCAAAATGTTGCTTGAGGAATCCCTCACGCAACATAGGAACGAGATGATGAATAGTTTCGTGCAAATCCTTCGATGGCTACCAACAGGCGACGCATCTTCTTTGACCGGAGGCACCACCCCCTTCAAGGTACAAATAAAATTTGATATTCCTATATTTGAAGGTAAGATAAATGCATATGTTGTAGACAAGTGGTTGAATATACTAGAAGGGTATTTTTCTGTCTTTTCGAATAGAGAAAAGGTTACTTTTGCGCTCCTCAAAGTCATTCCCCATGTCAAAGATTGGTGGGAAAATTTCTGTGAGAAAAAGGAAACAGAGGAACCCTCATTATTTACAGTCACAGACACCTCAGAATCCTTCAGGGATTTTATTAAGGAACAATACCACCCTATCAAAAGTTATGATGACTTGTATACCAAATGGACCACACTGCGGTATGAAAGAGACCAAGCAATGCCATATTTCACAAATATCTTCCATACCTTGTGCACCAAGCTGGGTATCAAAGATTCAGAGTGACATCTGGTGCTCAAGTATCATAGTTCTCTACATAGATACATCTAGACCAAAATGGAATTTCTGAACATCTCATCCTTGGGCACAGCCTACCGATATGCCGTCAAAATCGAGCAAAAGAACAAACAAAAGACACGGCAATTTGGGCTTGGGAACCCCTCACAACAAAATCGAGGCAAGCTCGGTCAGAACCCATAGAACAAAGGAAAGAGAAAATATGGACAATATCAGGACAGCTAGTCCAAACCGTAAGCAAATAAGGACACTGGAAATACAAATAAAGACACCAAGAAGTGGTATGACTTCCATAAGATACCTTGGCATAACACTACTGACTATCGCTCAAAGCAGTCATTGGTGGCCGAAGTGAAATCCTCTGAATCAGATGCGGGTTCTGACTCTGAGTCAGAACCATAAAGGGGAAGACTGATCATTGAAACGGAACCCAGTGCCATCGTTGCTACCACCAAGCTCCATCCTAGTGAACCAGACGAGCTAGAAGAAGGAAAGTGTCTCTTCCATTCAGATATGTGGGTAAAAAGCACCCCACTGCACTTCATCGTTGATAGAGATATACAGAATAACCTCATCTTATCAGAGGTCTTCAAGTGACTGGCCCTGCCAAAAACACCGCACCCAGAAACCTACACCATTGGATGTCTCCGCCAAGGAAGTGATCTCCACATCAACCAATAGTGTCAATTGTCATATGACATCAAGCCCTTCAAAGACGAGGTATTGTTTGATGTTTCTCCTCTCAAATTTTGTGATGTTATTTTGGGCCAACCTTATTTATGGAAATGTCATGATGTATATGATTGTAGGCCTCATATTGTTATTATTACTTTGAATAGGATATTGTATAGGGTACCCGAGGTAGTCCCACCTAGTGCTATTTCCTTACTCTCTATTAAGCAATGCAGGAAGGTCATCTCTCAAATGAGAAAGTTTGTCTTCTTCATGATTCACTTTCTGAATGAGTGAAAGATCACAACCACATACAAGGTCTCTGTGGCTGACCTCTCCACACAGCAGAAGAAAGTAGATAAGGTCTTGGAAGAATACTCAGATATGATCTCCTCACCTACCGGGGTATCTATGCACTGCCAAGTCAAGCACCCCATCGATCTGACCCCCGGTGCACTATTGCCCAATGGGCTAGTATATCCCCGCTCTCTGTTAGAGAATGAGGAGATCAAGCAACATATCCAAGAAATTCTCAACAAGGGGCACATCTGTCTTACCTCAACACCTTGTGGGAGCCCATCGTGTTGGTACAGAAGAAAGATGGAACCTGGTGACTCTGCATTGATTATCAGACTCTAAATAAAATCACAGTCAGAAACTAGTACCTGATTCCTCGAATTGACGACCTCCTTGATCAACTCACGGGGGCCAAATACTTCAGTGAGATTGATCTGAAGTTTGGCTACCATCAGGTTCTGATAGAACATATAGATGTATGGAAGATGACCTTCAAGTCAAAGAAAGGCCTTTTTGAATGGTTGGTCATGCCCTTTGGTTTGAAAAATTCTCCATCCACTTTCATGAGGATGATGGACGATATCCTGTGACCATTCACCAATAATTTTGTAGAGGTGTATCTAGATGACACTCTCATTTACAATAAGACTTGGGCTGAACACTTGCAGCATATTCACCAGGTTCTACATAGAAGCACAAGCTATACACCAACTTGGAAAAATGCTCCTTCGACATGGAAAAGATCCATTATCTGGGCTACATCTTTTATCAGCATGGTGTACATGTGGATCCAGCTAATATCCAAGTCATCTGTGACTGGCTTGCCCCAACCACACTCACTGAGCTTCAAAGCTTCATGGGCCTTGCCAATTTCTACCTCAGGTTCGTGTTGGGATTCTCCCATATTACGTGGGCCCTCAGCCAAATAACCAAGGGTGGTGGTAAGGAGAAATTTGCGTGGGGTCAGTCCTAACAACAAGCATTCGATGATTTTAAGCAGCGCTTGTTCTCAGCCCCAAAAATTTCACTACCACACCTGCAACATCCCTTTGAGATCGAGACAGATGCTTCAGACTATGTTGTGGGCATCATTCTCCCTCAGCACGACCACCTAGTGGCCTACCATAGTGAGACACCATCAGATGTTGTCTATAAGTACCCTACTTACAACAAATAAATGTAATACATTGTGAAATCATGTCGCCAGTGGAGACATTACATTCTTGGGAAGGATACATTTGTCCACACTGATCATAATCCACTACAATTCATGCAGACACAAGTAAAATTGCAGAATGACCACCATCAAAAGTGGTCCACATACTTGCAGTGATTCCACCTCAACATCAAGTATAAAATAGGAACCACCAACTGTGTCGCTAATTGCCTCAGTAGACTTCCAGTTGGAGCACTCACCATAGTGTTAGAATCTTATGGCCATGAGACCTTTGGATGTCCCTAACTCTATGAGACAGACCCGGACTTCACCATCACCTACCAAATGTTGGGTGCAAATGAAATTGTCAATAATTTCCATCTTTAGGATGGGTTATTGTGTTGTCTAGGCCATATATGTGTTCCATCAAGCGAGCGAGCAAAGCTGATCTAGGAATCCCACTACAGTTGGGTGTCAGGACACTTCGATGTTGAAAAGATAATGGAGATGCTACAGAAACATTTCTACTACTGAAACTTCAACAGGAGGTCAGCAAGTATATCAGGTCCTGCACTTCCTGCGCTATTTCCAAACCGATCACTAAGAAATAGGGCATGTACACCCCTCTTTCTACTCCTGACAAGTCATGGGAATCCATATCAATGGACTACATGTCGGGCCTCCCGTCCACCAAGTGGGGAAATGACTGCATTTTTGTGGTTGTTTATCTCTTTTCTAAGATGGAAATTCTAGTTTCCTGCAAGAAGAGCATCACAATAGAGGGCACCACCAAGCTCTTCTTTGAATGAGTCTGGGTACATTTTGGAATCCCAAAAACCATTGTCTTAGATCGGGATAGTTGATTTCTCAACACATTCTGGTCGAGCCTCTGGTCACTACTGGACACCAAGCTCACGAAATCCACGACCTTCCACCCCCAGACAAATGGCCAAATCGAGGTCGTAAATCTAATGATTATGCATATCCTTTGCATGTATAATTCCAAGCACCGTCACAAATGGGATGAGATCCTTCCCTACATCCATCATCGCTACAACCGAGCCCTACATATCTCAACTGGACACAACCCCTTTAAGGTGGGGTTGGGATTCCAACCATTGGGTCCCATGGATGTTGCACTTCCCCTTGCGGTCACCTCGACTGACTCATCCCCTACTCCAACTGAAGTTGACAAAGCCACCTGGTTCATTAAACGGATCCAGCACATCCACCAATAGGTTCACGATATCCTACAGAAGTCTAATGACAAGTACAGGCAGCGCCATGATCAACATTGGGTGCCACATAAGTTTCAGGTGGGCGACAAAGATTGGTTGCACTTGCAGAAAGAACGCCTTATAGGACCCCATCGGAATCTTCTCCCACTCTATTATGGGTTGTACACCATCACCAAGGCCGTGGGGGATAATGATTTTGATCTCAACATTCCTCCTTTCCTTGGCCTACACCCAGTGTTCAACGTGGATCTCCTTCGCCCTTATTTCCCACCATTATTGGACACCTCAAAAGTAGCAGAACAACTAACACCAACAGAGCTCAACCCAAACTGCATACACTAGGAATCCAGTGATCATATTTTGGACACACATATCAAGGGCACTCGACATCAAAGGATCCACCTTTATCGAGCCATCAAAGCATGGCAACTCCTGCACCAAGGCAAGTGGCTCACCCAGGGCCAAATTCAGCAAAAATTTCCTCATGTGATGGGGGAACTCAATGCAAAGGAAACCATTGTTTCCTAAGGAAGAAGGATTTATCCAGGTGGATATCAGTGGCCACCCAACTTTTCCAAATGGCTCAAAACATTTTTCTGGCAATTTTGGTAATTTACTATTTTTAGTAGTTTTTCGGGTCCTGAAAATTCTAGAACTGGTTTGAGGCCATAAACGACGTTTTTTGGGAAACATGAGAAAAACATATGAGTTCATTTGATGTTTCCCCCAAAATTAAACTCCTTGACGATACCTTTCCAATGGGCTATCATGCACCTAAAATGGAGATCATATGCAAACGTTACAACCTCAGGAAGTTGATGTACTAACCACATGACTTTTGGTGCTTCATCTCCTAGGGTTAGGTTTTTGGATGTATAGGGTTTTTGGCATTCTCGTTTATTGTAAAAATCCCTTAAAAGCCTCATTGTAATGATCTTCTTGTGAATGAGTGCAGTCATCACTTTTCTTCTCAGAGATAAGCCGCCACCATTCCAGCAAGCTTGTTTTTCGCTGCATTTTACAGTTTCATCTTATTTCCTTATTGAATAGAAAACCAATTTTACTATATCTATGTTATTTTGTTTTAAGAACCTATTAATAATCTATAGTCATTTTTTTATGCTCATAAAATATGGATCAACGCACAAGGGGGAGAATGTTATCAATGTTGGCAGAATGTTTAGGCTCATAATGTGTGATTTGGTCGATGGTGACAATTTTCCCATTGTGGGGGAACATAATCATTTGAAACACAAAAGAGGCCACCACCTTCATAGAATACATGTAGCTACAACCAAACAAGATATTGTAATTAAGTGGGGTGTCAATAAATTCAATGTAAATGAGGATGTTTTTTCCCCCAAGTTCGACGAGGACATTTTGGAAGATCCCTTAAGGGGACAATGGTCAACCATCATAAGCTCATAGGGTGATGGAAGATGGTACTATATTAGGGGAGCTAAGTTTCTTACAGACTACTTTGGACATGATGCATGCAGATGCACCTTCATCGATGATACACCGATGAACTGTGATGTTTTGAATCTTAACTAATATATGGAAAGCTACCAGGGCGGGGAGGCATGGTTTTCTGCTATCTAGATCAAAGGTGATGAGTCTAGTATCATCTAGGTCGATTKCCCCCAAGGATAAAAGCAAGGATTTCACTATGTTGGACAGGTTTGGAGGACCTCCAATATAGACATGGTTGTAGGAGACTGAGCTAAGTCACTGACCAAACTATAGTTATGGGCTTCCCTAGCATGAGTTTTATGTATGTTCCGTCATAACGACATACAAGGTATACGATGGTTTGGTTTAGAGTTATGGTGTGGAATCATCAATGGTGTTTCATCTATATCTAGATTTGTTTCTAAGGTGGTTGGGGTAGATTCAGGGAGAACACCATACTGGAGACCGCGTGTTTGAAAAATAATCTCTTCATCATTGGTAAGGATGATGTTGCGATCAACCGAATTTCCAAGTTGTATGGGACCTAGGTTTTGATACTGCGCCATTTGGGATAAGGAAAGATGTACCTCATGTTGGGTATTCATCACACCTTAGTGTGGAATAGGGTTTTGCAAAATGACCGGAGTTGGCTATTGCAAGTATTGTTGTGGGGCCTACTGAGGGGCAGGCGACGTTGGGGGACATTGCGCGTTCATGGATTCTTTCATCCATTTGAAGTCGATAATTTGGGGGAAATGGTGTGTATAATGTCTATACTCACAACAGAGAGTGCAAGGGAATTTATTCCTAAGATTGTTATTGTTCTTCCCTGGTCGTTTGTTGTTATTGTCCCCCTGGGTGTTTTGGTTGCCTTGCTGTTGGTTGTCCCGGACAAGATGGTTTTGTTGGGGGTTATTTCCTCCTGGTTCTAGGTTATTATTGTTTTGGTTTTCCCCTTTGTTTTTAGCATTATTTGGTTGATGGTCCATATTTTCTTCATTTGACTGTTCAAAATCCTGAATCTGTTGAATGAGAGAGGATTGAACAAAATTGATGTCAGCATGTGGGTTTCCTTATGGAGGAGTATCTGGCTTTGGAGGAATGGGAAATGGAAAGTATATATTGTTTGGGGGGTTTGAGCCATATGGAGTATAGGAAGTTGAAGTACCCCCACAATTTTTATGGTTGCATGTAGGGGTTTGGGGTGGACCCACATTTGATGAAGGGACCACATGCATATGGGGTATCGGTGGGGGTCCTCCCAATAGTTGAGGGGGAAACTAGGATATGAATGTTGGTAAGTCGAGGGAGGGTAATAAGATGGCCCTCCATAAGGTTGCATATATTAAGTTGCACCATAAATAGGTGGTGGTTGCTTGTAAGGTTTCTTGTGCGTCATGGAACTAATCAACCCAGGTTTGTCTTGGCCAAATGGTATGGGTCTGGGTGCATCAGGTAACACTGTGTATAAGTAACCTGATTGAGCATAGATGAGATCAAAATATTGAGCCTTGTTGATGGATTCCTCTTCTGTCTGATGAAAGGTGGATGCTACATCCTTGGCAATAGCAGATACGAGCGATTTGAGAAACCAATAAAGACATCGTTCTTTGGTGGTTTCTACTTTACACAAACTACGATGCCGACACCATTCATGGATGTGATTGGCTATATGCATAGTAGTAGTTTGTTTGAACTCCGATAAAATTTCTAATCCAATATTAGGACGAAATGGTAGTTGGAAAAATGACAAAAAGGCCTTGGCCAATGATTCAAAGGTCACATGGGACCTTGATTTTTCGTCCACGTACCATTTGACTGAGGAACCAATGAGAGTGCATTGAAACAACATTAGGTGTATGGAATAATCCATGATATTGTTTGAAGAGCACCATAAGTGGAAGGTCATAACATGGTTGGTGGGATCATCCCCTGGTTTTCCTTCAAACTTTGGAATATCTAAAGGTAATTTGGTTGGCATATTGTGCCAAGCGGGATGATGCAAAATGGGATCATTCATGAGCTTCGTTAAACTAGGAATGTTAAGGGATGTCAAGTATGGAATAGGAAGATTTGGTGGAGTAATAGTTTTAGTTATCGTGTAAGAAGGTGGTGGACCTGTTCCTTGAGAGAGGTTTGGTGGGGTTGTACTTCTCCCTTCAGAAGAAGTTTTCCCCCCTCCTCCTTATGAAGGAGAACTAGTGGATGGATGGCCTTGGGAATTGGACCCAAGAAAAGTGGAACAAGTAAAACTGAACCCAAAATAGTAGCACTCACAGGGGTGTGAGATGGTTGAGTCGGTGAGTTGGCAAGACTAGGGACTCCTCCTAGAATAGGAGGAATATTTTGCAGCTATCTGGAATGATGGGGATTATGTGGGTCCCCTATGGTTTCTGATTAGAAAAGTGAATGTGTGCAAATGGTGACAAGAGAGAAATAAATGAACAAGATCTTTGTATAATTTGGACCTTCACAAGATAGTA
>JASDQU010587404.1:0-12603 GCA_032191745.1 Picea mariana | reverse complement strand
AAATTCCCTAGATTATGATGTAAACTAAGAAAGAAATTTCAAGAAACTATCCTAACCTTGCAACATGTGGGCATGTATGGGCCCTTACAACTTTAAGATGATTTCAAAAAAACTAAGAGGAACCCTAGGGGGGCTTTGTCCTCTCCTAAATTTTGTTTTTAAGGGTGATGAAATGTCCCTTTAACCACCTTTCCGATTCTCAAGATCACACTAGGGTGTGAGAGAAGAGAATACTCAAGGGTCCAAGTTAACTTATAGTCCCAATGTAAGTGATTTATGTATGATATAAATAACCTCAACTTAAAATTTTACAAGCCAAACAAGCCATCCATGTGGAAACCAAAGAAAAAGAGGAGAATATATGGTTATTTTTACCCCCTAAGTGCCTATGTTAACTAAACTTTCATATGGGAAAGAACTCTAAGTGGAGTGCATGTGCCTTACAAAGTGCATGAAAGAAAAAATCTAAAGGCTAGGGGCCTTCAAATCATCATAAAAACCCTTACAATTTTGAAAAACTAGAGATATAAATGGGTTACAACTCTAACAGGTGCACAATGGGATCACAATGCGCAAAATGTCTAGTGCAAAGAATATTGTGACATGCACAGTGCGTAGAGTGTGCATCTATGGGAAGCAAAATCTACGCACTTCCTGTCACGCTTCAGGGGAGAAATTTCCAAGTAAAATACTCCTCCTCCATCTCTGAATTTTGCCTTTGGCAGGTTGGGCTAGGCCAGTTTTGGTACCTGCAAGACAAATTGATTAAAAATAAGTGCTCTCTAAGCTCAAGTAGGGTGGAATTTGATACCAATCCCCAGTATGGTCGCCAATCTGTTGTGTTGGTTTTGTCACTTGGGTGAGCAAAACAACAACACTTGCATGTCTAGATGAGCCTGCTAGACAAGACAATTTTTTTTGAGTGGGTTAAACAAGCCAAACACATGTATAAACAAAGAAATAAACTAAAACAAATAAGAAATAAAATTTAGAAAGCATGAGAAACTTAGAACCATAAAAATCAAGCAATGACCAACATAATGCTACAAATGGATCAATAGATTAGTAGGATAAATACCGTAGAGAAAAATGAGGACTTATGAGTCCCCTCTTTCTCCTCGGGAGGGCTCTTGATTACTTAATGGAGATATCTTCATACAATGGAAGAAAATGGCAAATGGTGAAGAACAACTATGCCTATTCCCTCAAGAGGTGAGTGGAATGGCCTATTGCAATGATGCTTGAAGGCTCCAAAGAGAAAAGAGGATTCTCAAGAGAGAATTCTTGCAGCATAACAATACTATGAAGATATTGGTTTCTTAATGCACCCATGGCTCTTATTTATATCATTTATTCGAGGAAAAATGTAATTGGTTCTTGGTGTGAACAAAGGGCCTTTTAGAGAACCCTCTATTCCTTGACCATCCCCCCATTCGGATTTCCTTTGGATATGAAGGTCAAATCACGTTGGGAGCTGGTCCATAAGTGGTTGAGGGGACACAAGATCCATAAATGTGTCGTTCATAGAAGTGTGAAGATTTTCTCGAACACAGTCGCGCACTTGGCACATTGTGCACTTTGAGGGCTTTGTTGGCCCACGCATACTACGCACTTTGTGCGCACTTAATTTGGTGAATTTGCGCATGTTAAATTTTTACCCAATTGTATATTGTTTTTCATTTTGAATGCATTTTGGTGATGCATCTAAACTAATTGTTGTTGGTATTGTTGTGTTTCTGTAACCATTTGTGTGCAATGTTGTAGACGATATTTCAGTGATAACACTTAATGTGTTTCTTTAGTATGCATTTGTAGTTAAGAAATCCAATGGTCACAATATCTTCCCAACATAGAGTGATATGAATGTTAATACTCTCCTTGATATTAATGACCATTGATCCATGGCTTAATAGTCGATTGGTCCATGATCTCTATTTAAAGAGAATGGAGGGTCATTTTCTGATGATCGATTGTGAGAAAATCTATTGTAAAATCTCTCTGTAATATTTTTTATTTTCATTAATAAACTTCTCCAAGTGGTCACATTAGATGGGGCCGTGGATGTTTCCCCATAGGGGTTTTACCACATCAAAACATTGGTGTGTTGATATTTTATCTGGTTGTGTGAGTGGTTACTGAAGGTGTTCATCTTATGTTGGAATACATGTGTTTTCGAACACTCCTTGATCTTGGTGGGGAAAGGAAAAATGAATTCTGGGGAGATAAGTCATTGCTGGATGGATATAGTGATTGTTGGTGTATTCCATCCATGAATTAATGCATGCATTCCTAATATGCATCGATAGGTACTAAATATTTATTCACAGTTGTGAGTCCTGAGAGTCCCAGCATGGAGATTCTTGACCAAATGCATTGGATCTCTGGAAGGAGGTGGAAAGCAAGAGGGACTGCATGGCATAGAAGGGGGTCCATTCTCTTAGGTTGTGCAGGATGAAGAGAAGAGATTTGGTGTACTTTGGATTGTTTTGTGTTGAGGAACATGTGAGAGCTTGACTGCTGACTAGTTTGGGAAGCTAAGTGACACTTTGGAACCGTCCTTGTGGATTCATAGCCCTGGCTTAGGGGTGACATTGTTTTTTAGACTTAGAACAATAGTTTCTATGTTTGGGTGGAACATCCCTAGTCTGCAGCTAGTTGGTGAATCATTTTGTTAAAGATAAGTGCTCTTTGTCATGTTTTTCTCTGCTTATATATTTATTTTCGTTGTGTATTAATTATTTTCTCTAAGATTCGTATGTTATAATCTGCATGCTTGTTGGTTATTGTTGTGCATGGAATTATATTCATTTATTTTATGTTGTAGCATGAATATTTATTATTGCTTGTGATGTTATCATGCATCTTTCATGCTTCTCTATTAATTAAATGATATCAGAATACAGAATCAGTTTAAAATTGAGTATTATAGGTAGTGTTCCTAGCCTATGGGTGGTTGGGTACGTTACATAGATAGTGAATCTATCCCATAACTTCAGTAGCTCGTCAAAAAGAGGCTCTATAGGAAAAAGGAAATAAAATAACCAATTTTGTAAACAAATACCTCGAACAATCATTACCAACATCGTGTTCTCCCTCTTTATTGACATCCAAGGAGAAAGGTTATTGTTTATAAATAAAATAGGCCACACTGAGTAAATAGACATGAACACACCAAATGGATTGACACTCTCAACTGCCAATGATGTCATAACATTACAAGGTTCTTCTTTAAAAATTGGCCATCTTTCTTCAACGTTACTAAACGCAAAACCATTTTTAGGCATTCGAAGAAAATCATCATTACTTATGTGTCCTGCATGGTATTCCATAAACTAAGCAATGTTTTGGCACCTGAACAATCACTGAAAAAATAGAATTATCAAAATATGGCGAAGAACCTTGTGAGGATCCTTTTTTGTTACTTGATCGGTTCAATATCTATTGATTTGACATTGCGAGAATTTCATTTCGGATGCATAKTGTCCATAATATATAATATTATCATTTATACATGCATCAATAGACTRGTAATCCATTCCAATATATTTCATAATGGCACACATCTCTCGATATGTTCAAGGTAAATTATTTGACAGTGGTAAGAAAAATTCACCTAACAATATATAGCATAAAAAATAACTAGTTAATGTAAATAATAATAATAGAAAATATTGCATCCTTAATTTACACATTAATTGACACTAAAAATAGAAGAAAATAAATTCTATCTTTACATATAATATGTGACAAATTATATTACGTACCTTAGGATCTATGTGAGACAAGTGTTTGAAAAACCATTCAATACCTTCAAGTTCACCAACAAAATTATAGCAAAGACAATATTTGTTTTTGAGCCTTCATAAAGGGTTTCTTCTTCCTTCTCAAGAAGAGGTACATCATAAATATGATCATCATTTTCCTCATAGATAGGAGAAAATATTTCCTAGATCAATCTATTTTTCCCATCATCGAGCTCAAAAATATTATTGGTGTCATCTTCTTCAATAGGATTGACTTGATATTTAATATCCATACCGTATTCCACATCTTGTACAATAGTATTTCTACTACTACTTGGCATATATTTATCCAGCGATGGACACCTAGGAGGATTTATCTTTATAATTACAAATAATCAATAACATTAGTGTATATAACAAATATTAAAATGATTTTTTTTTATATAAATACAATCAATAATAATACATATATAATGACTAACTTACCATGTGATGAAATGTATGCCCTCTTTCACAATGCCCATATGTCAAAAAATGTCTTTCAATTATTTTCCTTACAAGTCTTCTTCTTTTCAATCCCCTACATTGATTTCAAGGGAAATAATATTTCCCATCAGTACCAACTTGTGCCTCCAATGCATCCCTTAACCTAGCAATCATCCTTTTACTCTCTTCATGTGTTGGCATTGGCATTTCCTATATTTACAACAAAATCTACTGAATCAATATAAGTACATTAATATACAAATATATTCTTAGAGTACAAATTTCATCGAATTATATTGACCCCATTCGTACTAGATAATTAATCCATTTTCATCATAGATTTATTAAAGTTTTATAATAGTAATCAACAATTAATCATCAAATAAAAACCAAACATTTCTACCACATAAGTTCCAAATATTGACTATAAGAGAGTAATAAAATAAAACAATAAAAGGGAACTAGACCAAGACAATTTGTATAGTAATTAAATAGAATCGAGTAGACATGTTCATACCTACTTCCTAGGGAAACATTTGTGTCCCCAAATGAAAAACAGTCTAAGGGTTAAGGATCCAATCTGGGTATTTAAAAAATAGACAAAGTAATATTAAAAATTTGTAACCTTCAAAGTACAAAATCCGAGCTGTGCAGATCAAGAATTGGATTTGAGGCAAGTAGAAATAAATCATCCAATGAACAATGAGCATAAAAATATTTTATAAATGTCACACCTACAAAAAAATAGTTGAAAACAATAACCACCATCGATCTTCCGATGAACGTTAACTATGCCAAATTTGACCAAGTTAGTGATCGTTAAACTATTTTCAAATGGGCAGTTGGCATCCTCTATGTTCGTTGAAAGATCGACCTATATAAATGTGCGTCAAAAGTTTGAAGTTCATCAGGGAACCCAAAAATAAATGTTATAATTTAATATTATGTCATAATTTGTGATGATATGATTGAATTTATCCTCATCGTCGAACATTTTTGTCGAATTTTGACCCCATATGTAGTAGTGGCAAGAAAACGTTGTTCTAGTACCCCAATATTTATGGCTACATGTTGGATATATATCAAGTGCAATTTTAGTTTATCTTTGAAGTATGATTATGTTTCATGTAAGGGTAACTGTGCCTTTTCTAATTGAATGGGAGACCACTCTTAGCAACAAGAAAAAAATTAGGGGAAAATTTTTCTCATGGGAAAAGATCATGATAGAGTATTCATTGAAAAGTTGCAATACTTACTTCAATGGGTCATGCACCAAGAAATTCCTTAGATCAAATAACAATCTGTTCAACCCATAATGACAAAAATATTACTTTCAATCAATTGGAGGCTATGGAATATTGGCTTAATTCCCAACCCAAAACTCAAATGGTTGACAAAAATCCTAGGGTCCCAGGAAAGCACCAAAGTTTTGTGTCTCTCATCCCAAGTCTATTGAATAGAGATTCTTGGTTATCATGAGATTTAATATCCATTGAAAAATATAGAAAAATTATTGATGAGTTTCAATAGAAACAACATGACAACAACTGACATCTTTGTTCATTGAAGATCAAGTTGTTTCTTGGCGAAATTCACAAACAAAAATAAACTATCTTCTACATTTTGTTGCTAATTTTTGACAAAATGTTTGAATGACATGTGGTTTCATTGTTTTCAATGATGGAAATATATCTAGGGATAGGGGATGGTGATAAGGTCCTAAAACACATTGGAAAAATGCAGGGGACAAGAGTGAAGCTAGAATAATTTATTTTATCTAGTATTCTCTAGCGATGGAACATATTAACAACTCTTGAATATGGAAAATAGGTTCAATAAAATCTTATCAAGACACTATTAGTGTCATATATTTGTGGAGGATTCCACTTGTGACCATGTATTCTAGATCCAGGAGCATCAAAGATGCACAATTTTCTTTGCACATAATGCCTCAAAGAGATGTTGTTTCCTAGAATGCAATAATTATACGACAAGTGCAGCATGAGAAAGATTGAAAGGATCTTGAAATACTTGAACAAATTAAATATAAAGGCCTTAATCCTAGCCACATATTGTTTTTGGGTGTTCCCTCTACATGCAACCATGTATACCTAATTAATGAAGGTTAGAAATACTTTGATTCCATGAGAAGAGATCATGTCATTATGACAATTGTGGACCATTATGCTTGTATGGTGGACCTTCTTGGTCAAGTTTGATAGTAGGATGATGTGGATAATTTCATGAATCAAATTCCATTTTAAACCAATTCTTTGGTATCACAAACCTTCATTGGATATTTTAGAAGTCATGGTAATATCAAACTCAATAAATGTGCAAGAAAGTGTATTCTTGACTTGGAACTAAACGATGATGCAACCCATGTGTTGTTGTCCAATATGATTACTTCTCCTAGTGAATGAGAAAATTTAACAAAAATAAGTAAAATGATGATCAAGAGGGGAATTAAAACAGAGTTTGGATAGATTTGGATTATGTTCAAGAATTCAGGTGCATATGTTTTTCATTCATGAGAGATAAATCTCATCCACAAACAAATGAGGTATATGCAGAGTACATTATTCTCCTATCAAAAAGGAGTTAACTATTATGAAAATCAAATACGAGGTGTGGAAAGGGGGTTTCCAAATATCTCCATGTTCTCTCACATTGCATTCACCTCCTACATTACCTTTCACATTGGAAATTGAAATATAGATATATTGATGCAGGAGCATCGCCAACAACAAGCAAGCGCGGAGGCGAAAGACAGCTAGGACAAGCGCCAGCGCATTTCATCACGTTGCAAAAGTGTTTTGAGATGTTTTGAAATAAATGTGTGGATGTTAATGTAATAGTTAAGAGGAAGCACACTTAGATATTGTAAACAGATCTTGAGAAATCCGCTCTCATCTGTAGTAGGTGAAGGCATTAATACATAGTTAATGTGAGTAGGTAGATTTAAATGTAGATTAGATAGTTTAGAGCATAGGAGGGAAAACCGACTATAGACACCCTCATCTTGTATCATTTGTAAAATTATCATAATCAATCGAGCATAGAGCATAGAGAGGAAGAAGCTCAGAGCTTTGTAGAAGAACCCATGTACAAAAGTCCTGAATTAATACATGAAGCTTTGATTCAGACTTATGGTGTTGTGATATTCGTTGTGTTTGCATGTTGAATTTTATGCTTAGTGTTGTTTTACTCTTTCTGTCATGCATTTTTTGTTACACTATGTATGAATGATTTCTTGTTGAATGTTTGAAATTTGAGAGAAAGTAAGAAATGAGTTTCAATTGTTTCTCTATCTGAGCAAGAGTTCCTGCAAGGAGTGCAGTGGAGCATCTGCAAGGAGTGCGTTGACGGGTTCAGAGTTTTTTATCTCTGAAAGCTCAGGAAGGATAACATTGTTCTCATTCTCACAGAAGTGCAAGTTAAGCACAGGAGCCGTGCAAGGTGTGCGTAGGCCGAGTAGAGTCTCAGAGCTTACAACCTGAGGAAATTGTTGAAATCTTGTTGTTGCAAGGAGTGCACACAGTCGAAAAGGTTCAAATACTAAAGCATATTTGAAGAAGTGTTGCAAGGAGTGCACGCAGGAGTTACCCGTAGAGTACTTGAGGATTTTCAAGCAAGCTCAAGAGGGATATGGTCTTCAAAGTTGTCGAAGAGAAGCTCAAGAGGGCTAGTGCCTTGAAGTGTTGAAAGGAGGCATAGCGAAGTTGTTTTGCAGGTGGACAAGTTTCGTGAAGGAATACCTTTGTTCGCACCCAATTCGTCACCTGGTGAGCAAATCGAGGGTGCTTACATGCCCTGTTGGGTCATGCAGGGCATGACAGCTGTGGAAGGAAAGGTTAGAGGAAACAAAACAAACTACAAGCTAGAATCAACTGAAAACAAATTAAAACTATGAAAAGAAACAACAAACACCAAAAACAAAAGACAGATGTCACCAATGGTTTTGAGTTGGTCTATTGATGAAATCGGAGCACGATGAAGGAAGAGAACTGTGGTTCCTTCTTACCCCAACGGAAGGCTCTTTGAGGCCCTCACAAAGTTTGCTTTCCTTACAATGAGAAGAATTGAGTATGGCAGTGAAAGAACTCCCAGCGATGCTGCCAGTGTGTTATCGTTAAAGAATGAGTCCTTAACAATCTTAGCAGCATAATGATGCCTGAAATTCCTTGCGAAAACAATGTATCTTCACGCCTTTTTATAGCAGATCCTCAGGCGATTATGTAACCTCTTCAAAGTGTGAAAAGGGGCCCTTTAGGGCTTCCTTAGGTCATTAACCCGCCTACCCTGCAGATTCGGCTCGGATTTGGGAGTCAAATCAGATTGGGAGTCGGTCCGTAAGCAGTTGAGAGGTTGGCCAATTCATAAATGTTCCGTTTTTATTAGGTGCGCGGATTTTGTCATTGACAGCCACACATTGTGCGTGCATGCGCGCAAAGTACGTTCTTGTCCTACACATGTGCGCGCGCACCAAACTACTGTGAAGCACCCTTCAATTTTGGTTACTTTGTATAGTTTTTGACCCTTCTGGACTGCTGTGAAATTAATTCAATGCCATGAATGACTTCATTGTTGTTTTGATGATGCGGAGTTCTTGTCGCCATGTTCGGACGAAATTTCAGTGATAACAGATGCCCCCTGATGGATGAGGTTAGGAGCATACCTATAGCCTAAATCCATCAATGTTTCTTCTACTGAGAATGTTGTTGTAAGCGAAAGCAATAGTGGGACCGTTCGGAGTGATCCGTTGGAGAAAAAAGGAACCTGTAGGACCCGACCTTCTGAGAGATGTGCAGAAAAATATACAACTGTGTACAAACGAGGCGGATATGCCCCATGTTCATTTTATGTAACTCTAAAATAAGATGACAAAAGTGTTGGTGTAGACAACTGCAATGCCCTCGGGGGTGGTAATGATAAAGGCAGAAGACAATTCTGAAAAGGAACATACTCTGAATAATAGGCAATGATCGCGGTAATAAGCAGCGACGATGATGTGGGCATTGATGGCCCTACCAAGTTCAGAGGTCTTCGGAAAATTACAAAAATNAATAAGATGACAAAAGTGTTGGTGTAGACAACTGCAATGCCCTCGGGGGTGGTAATGATAAAGGCAGAAGACAATTCTGCAAAGGAACATACTCTGAATAATAGGCAATGATCGCGGTAATAAGCAGCGACGATGATGTGGGCATTGATGGCCCTACCAAGTTCAGAGGTCTTCGGAAAATTACAAAAATAACTGCAATAGTCGCAAAGTAAGACCCACCATAACATGAGAGAGTGTTGGCGTCGAATGTTATGGGGGCCAATGACAGCAGGGAGCAATGGTGTTTCACCCTGTGTCGTCCGAGATCTTTCATTAAAATAGAGAATGAGAATCAAGATACTGTCGCCCTTATGGAAAAGTGTGCTGATGTCGACAAAAGGGGGACGCGACTCCCAGAAGCAAAAAGGGATTCATGGAATCTACTGAGGTGAGGAAGTGGCAGAGGTACATGGACTAAGTCAAGAAGTGGGATGACTCAAGACTACCCTTGGTTGGACGACATATGGGAGAAACAGTGGCCGCAACCGTGTAACAAGGTCGAGTGTCAGGGGGACGACAAGACCGGTGATAAGTTGTGCCAGAGGTAGGACAAGGTGAACAAATTCAGAGGGTAGAGGTAACTCACCTGTGGGGTACTCTGAAGATATGGACGATGTCGAAGAGGGTAAATGATAAGTAACGCTCCAACCAAGAGTGACATGGGTTGCGTGTGGCCAAAAGAAAGCAAGTCGCCAACGGGGACGACAAAGAATGTAATGACTGAAAATAAAGGTGTTTGTACAATAAATAATAAATAATTCTGGGGAAAAAAGTAAAAATACAGAAACGGGTGCCCCGGTGTGAAATGCGTGCCCCAGGGAGGGCAGAATTGTCTTGGGAAACTGATGAAGGTTGGGGGCCCCATTGGTGAGTTTCTGTATGAGGTAGGTGAAATGAGGGAAGGTTCGCAGATGGGAAAACTGATGGTGGATGAAATGGTGGGTTCATGATCCTGCGGAGGTGCAGGTAAAAAAGAACATAACCATAAAGTGATGATCTGGGAGTCCATATGGGAAGCTATCAAAATGAGGAGAAGAAGTATGTGGTTGATTCACAACATGATGAAAGACTACCAGGACTCCCATCCCTAAAGGGTAATGAAGAACAGCATGAGTGTCAAAAGTGCAAAAGGGTGCTATGAATGGGACAACTCATGTGGGTGAGAATGCTACCAGGTTATAGTACCGAAGATGCAAATGAAGGTGTGGGTACTGTAGAGCCAGGAATGAAGATCCTAAAGGCCAATATCAGAGGGTGTGACTGGAAATGTAAATGCAATACAGTGGGATAGACTACATGCCAGTGTTGAATATATACCTGAAGGGATGATGTCAATGACCGATGAGCAAGTACCTGCACACATAACAACCAAATACCCAAAGTGAACAATATCTGAAGAGTATCAAAGATATGATCTTGTNTGAAGGGATGATGTCAATGACCGATGAGCAAGTACCTGCACACATAACAACCAAATACCCAAAGTGAACAATATCTGAAGAGTATCAAAGATATGAGCTTGTATTTGACAACTATGACTATGCATGTGTGTACCTGACCATGATATGAAAAAAGGGCACCCCGGGGGCTCATGATGAAAAGCGACCCAGGGACTGTTGAAATTTAGGTGACGAGACGCTGATCCCGTGGCTGAAGATGGTTTGAAAAACGGACACTTTGGGATCCCAGAATGGTGAGTGGAAGTTTGGAAAAAGGCCTATATATAGCTATAGGGCCCACACCACCTCATTTGTACCTGCTGCAATAGTGACTGGACGAGCAGTTTTCAGAGGAGATTTGGTGATTCGGGGAGCACGAGGCATCTAATCGATGTTCTGCGAGTTGCAGGTTAGTGGTCTGATCATCCTGCATAGAAATAGGTTTCTAATTTTTGGGCAGGGTAGGTACGGGGGCCATACAAGGGGTTTTTAGGGGTTTTTTCTTAGGATGTGGGCCCGCATGCGTGGGTGATTCAGTGGAAGGCGCGCATACATGCGCGCCTGTCCTCAGAATAGATGCGCATTGGCGCGCGTGAGTAGAAATTTAAAGCGCGCCACTGAGGCGCGCCTGTGGGGTGGACAGTCGCGCACTAGTGCGCGACTGTAATTTGGATAGGCACACTCAAGAGCATGCCTGTGTAATGAATAGGCGCGCGTGCGAGCGCGCCTGTGTAGTGAATAGGCACGCATATGTGCACACCTGTGGCTAAAGAAAACGTGCCTTTGAGGCAAGTTTTACGGGGTAAAAAATGAGTCTTTTCGATGCATTGGATGGTTGCATAAACTGATATAGGACTCTGTGTTGTGTGCAGGTGGTTAGCAGTGATTATGGACGTGCGGTGGCGCGAGCGAGACTGGTCGCAGCTACGAGATGTTGTGGCCAATGCAGTGCCTGCGGTTAGAGCGGATTTAGCAACTATTGGGTTGCTAAAGTTTTTTGAGTGCCCATTGATACGGGCACAGGAGTACTTACTTCAGTTACTGATCGAGATGTGGAGCCCAGATCTGCACTGCTTCCTCATGCGAGGAGAGCAGATCCCCTTCACTGTGGTGGAGGATATCTATTTTTTGACTGGGCTCCCCTTTCGGGGAACACCGCTGCCGGTAGAGCCTGTGCTGTCGAGGGACACTCATCTGCGGGATGTTGCCGAGCGATATTTCTCAGGCAAGCACTACATGACTGGGACTGTAGTGAGTATCAGTGGTATAGATGCCCTGTTGCATCGTTGCATAGCGGCGATGATTGTTCGGGTGTATGGGTCACTGGCGACTCACCGGATCAGTGGTGGTGAGCTGCTGGTCATGGAGAGGGTGGTGGTGGGCCGTGAGCGGTTCGCCTGGGGTTTGACACTGCATGCGCGGATGATCGCGCAGTTGGACCATTGTCAGTCCACAGGTACCGGGGAGTTTGCGTTTGGATCCATACTAGTGGCCTGGTTTTTGGAGAGGGTGTCGATGCTGCACCCCAGGGTTTTATTGAAGGTGTCAGGGGCGCGAGAGCCTCGACTGAGGTGGTGGTCTCAGATTTTGGTTCGCCACGGTGGTGGCGAAGGTGGACATTATTTCACGACACAGGTGGTGCAGATATGGCGGCAGATGTCGCAGGTCATACTTCAGTACCCTTATGCTGGGGTGGACTTCCGGGGGGACCTGGACATGGTATTTCCTCCTAGGGAGTTGTTCGACCATCGACGTATGTTGAGTTTTGTATGTTTTGATTTATGTTGTGATTTTGATATACCAGTTTATATTTATGATGATAGATATTGAT
>JASDQU010587403.1:91657-103714 GCA_032191745.1 Picea mariana | reverse complement strand
AAATATCTATAACCAAGAAACATTCACCTAGCTATGGTACAAAAACCTTTCCAATGTCTCCATCTCAACCAATCCATTCTCATATAGCTTCTTCAAATTATATGATCCTAGCCATCCATAACTTAATTTCTCAATTTTATCCTTCTTTTAGCTATTATACAACAAGACAAGTTGTCCCTCCTGAAAAGTGTAACCTTTGAGATTGCTAGCATGGATCTTTTACATTATGTTATAGGAAATGACCTACTAATATTCTAGCCATAATTTGTCCTCCAAAAAACATTCAAACTCTAACTCCAACTTGATCTTCACAAATTCTGAACTTTTACATTATTAGTCCACTACTATACTCGGGGATGGAACCTATTACCACCTAAACTCTTTAGAGATGAAAGTCCGAAAGCTCAAGTAAGACCCTAGGGGAAACTGAAAAAAAAAAAAGCTATCCAATGTCATAACAGTAGATCTCAACTCACTCTTGGCCAACTCTTCTCTGACACAAGGGGGAAACCCCTACGGGTACTATGTCCTTGCACAAGGTTTAAAATATTAGGGTTACAAAGGTTAAGATGAAATCCAATTTTGTTTTGATAACTTTCAATGATAAGTTCCAGATTTATCTAAACAAAAATTTAGCCAAGCGAATGACAATACAATGAGGGTTTGTTTAGCTCAAAATAAATCTGATTTGATTGTAATTTTTGGGTGTACATTTCATATTTATATAACAGAAATCAAGCCTAATAAAAGACTGCAGAATGAAATGTATTTAAGGTTTATTAGGAAATCTGATTTTGAGTGATTTTATGTATGTTCCAAATTTACCGAAAACAAAAATCAAGAAATATTTTCAGGGTTTTTTGTTTGGTTGATAACAGGACTAGTGCTTAGGACAAAATTGGGTATATGGAATATAATAGGGTAGCAGAGATCTCAATATTTTAATGAAGAATATGAAGTAAACAACCTGGATCAAGAACTTGTCCACCCACATATCATACTGCTCAGTGTGCTCACTATAACAGATTTTCTTGAGGTTTCAACTTAAGAAAAACTCCTAAACTTACAATAAATGGCACATCTTTCATAAAATAATGCATCTGCAGCCAATCCAAATTAAGAAATTAAGCATGAAGATACATTTCCAACATTTAGAGAAAGGATAAGAGGAGAAACAATCACAATTACATTCTTTCAACAGGAACGAAATTACCCATTTTTCCAGCCCTACATCAACAAACTTGATGCAAGAAATCTGTCCTAGCTCTTCAGCAATAAAGCTCCCAAACAAGTGCCAGATAGCTCCAACAATAACCAATCAAATAACTAATGTTTCTCCAAAGTATCAAAAACCATTACGATAGGAGGATCCTTGTTTATATAGAGTTTATTAGGCTCAACCCTTAATAAAATATCATTATCCAGACTAAAACCCTAGATCTAACCTAGGAAAACATAAACAAGTAATATGAATATCTAACCAACTAACTTCATGGACAAGTGAAACTACTAATAAATATTAGTGCTAGGCCACATGTACACATCTCCAAACATGAGAAAGATCTAGGGAGTGGGACGCCTCAATAGAATAACAATAAACCAAGTCAATGCTCCCAAGAAATGATAAAAGAGTCCTCTAGCTAGTGTGCTCCACAAGATAGGTAGTTAGCCATGCTAAAAATAGAAGAAACGACTAGGTCTAGAGCCTTCTAGCCTCCACATATGTGAAATAAATAATATAATACGAGGGCCATCTCCTCCAAGACCAAGTCATATGTCCAAAATGAATGTTCTAAAATTGTGCCACGTGAGTTAATCTTGAGTTGGCATCCTTTCCCGACAATGAGACCCTGTCATCATGAGAGCTTGTGGAGCTTTGAGGCCTTGAGAATTCATGATTGTTTTCCTCTAACTTCGTTGAGAGGGAATAGACGAACCAATCTCCCTTTGAGCCTAGTTTTTGCATGCCCTCAAGAGCCCTTGTCTTGTTGTCAATCTAAGTCTTGCCAAATCTGGGAGGTGAACCCCCCATCTTTTCACCCACCCACGGGTTTGAAACCCTTATTCGTGAATAATTGAGTTGAGTATGTCTATTGTTTCCTTTGGTAGTGGCTACTCTTTCGTCTTTTTGGTGAAAAAACCGAGTGACTAAAAAACCCTCTTGAAATTTTCGACGTGGTCCAAATCAGTTGACCCTCAAGTGGGTCCTCCAAATAGTCCACGAGCTCGTCATCCATCTCCCAAGTGATGAGGATTTGGATGCCCCAGTCAAATGAGGGGCGAGAACGTGGGACTAACCAAACTCAAACCCTGGTCACAGAGTTAACCATAGTGTCGAAACCTTACCCGCTGAAGTAAACCCTAGCCACAGAGCCATCTTCCCCTTGATCCCTCCAAGCTACAACTTATTTTGTATGTATATATTTACTAGTAAAAGATACAAGCTACAATACAATTATATTAACACTACATTCAAATTAAACCCCATTTTATCAAAGATCTATCAAGTGTTGAGAGAGATTTAAAAACTCAAACTTGCAAACAATTATATTAACACCAGATTCAAATTAAACCCCATTTTATCAAAGATCTATCAAGTGTTGAGAGAAATTTAAAAACTCAAACTCGCAAATGAGACCCTGTCATCATATGTGTGAAAAGGAATCTCCAACTAGCATGTGTGGCATCAAGAGCAATGCACCCATTTCTTATGTGTAACCTCCTCATCAAAAAGTGTGGCAGTAGATGGATCCAAGGGAGAGTGTCAACCATCAACAGAATAATGCTATAATCCATGTGCTAGGTCAACAAAACCTCAACTACCTCCGGGAATAAGGGTGACAACCTCATCTCAAGAATAAAATAACAATATATATGACAAATGCTTCAAATTGTGTGCTTAGGAAGTGAGCACTCCTCTTGAATACCCTGATCCAAGATCAATAAACCAATCTCAGGTGTGAAAATATGCAAATAAACCCCAACGCTCAAGCAAGGGAGCCTCCATGTGATCAAAGTGGGGTCAAACTATCACTAAATAGTCAAATCAGCATGAATATGTGTGCACAAAGGGTAGAACTCCTGGACTAAGGTATACATCATAATAACATGCAATAATCCATCAATACACAACCATGAGTTAAGGCACTCCCACTAGATCAATACACAACCATGAGTTAAGGCACTCCCACTAGAAGGGTGTGACAACACACACATATATTACATCCATAGCCACTACTAGAGCAACATAAAAAAGGTTAATACACTATCTACAACCATACCAAGGTGTGATCCACATAAAGAATAAACATGAAGTGCTATAGTACCAATCACCTAGGTAACATGTACCATCAACCACATCTAACCATATCCAACAAAAGAAATAATCATGTGAAGTGCCCTTTGAACATAACCATGTTGAATACCACATACATCATTAAATCATTAGAACACATCAAAGTACAACTAGTGCTCTATTGGTGCTCTCAAAAGTAATGTATAACTACTCAATCAATAGTGCCCCTATCGTGCTCTAGGGCATATACAAATAACTCTGCCTCATCCACTCTCCTCTAAACATCACACACCTAACCATTGAAGAAATTTGTTGATCCAACCATAAAGGTAATGCTAGGGAAAGTGTGTCCAAGAAATAGCCCCTATATCTATCCAATGATCAATCAATGTCATCAAAAGTGTCTTTCATATACAACGAGATCATGATGAAAACCACAGGTGTAATCTCATGCAATATGAGAAGTAACAACTAGCTCCAACATGGGGACATGCACTCTGAAAAAGTGCATGAAAACTCCATAATCTCTAACAGTAACTAACATAGCTCAACATGAAAGGAGATGAGATACACATGACGAGGTGAGAATGCAAGATGTCAAAAATGGCTCTTAAAAAAAACTAGAGCCAAATGATGCATGCAATGAAATAACTATCCTAATCTATTACTCAAAAGAGCTTACTCATCCTACTTTAATAATCGAATGTGGCACTAAATGCCATTAGAAGAATACAACTTCAAAATGTGCCCATTGAAGAGCAACTGCATCGTTTCTCCATACAGGTTGTTGAGGTAGAAAGAATTTGTTTTAGCACAATCTTYAATAATTAGGGGAATTTTGAGGTCAAAATTGGGTCTCGAAACAAAAAATGTATTATCAAAATCAACTTTAAAAGAACAAATAGAATTCAAGATGACGATGTCAAACATAAGGGTAAATATTTTTGGAGGGAAAAGAAGAAAACAACCTTTTTAATCGTGTTTTCRACTTATCTCATTGCAGGTTTACTCAAATTTCAAGTGTAGGCACTCGTTGAATGAGGAATTAAATTTYGCATCCAACAAGTACCCACTCTACATACTTGTTCATGTATTCCCTATTTATCTCACTATTCATGTATTTCCAATTTATCTCACTGTGGGTTTATCAAAAGTATGCAGAGTGGATGCWGAATTTAATTCTACATCCAAYGAGTGCCTACACTTGAAATTTGAGTAAACCTATAARGAGATAAGTCGAAAATACAATTAAAAAAAGTAGTTTTCTTTCTTTCCTTTTGAAAATTCATAATTATTATTTTTTATTTTTTATTTTTTTTTTAGGAGGCCCATTTTAGACCTCAAATTTCCCCAAATCCCTACAAGGACCCAACCATAACATTAAAAAAGGTGCATGAGAAAAAAGAGGCCAACACAGATCCATTTTAGCCTTGGATTTATTATACATTTGCGAGTTTGAGTTTTTAAATCTCTCTCAACACTTGATAGATCTTTGATAAAATGGGGTTTAATTTGAATCTAGTGTTAATATAATTGTTTGCAAGTTTGAGTTTTTAAATCTCTCTCAACACTTGATAGATCTTTTGATAAAATGGGGTTTAATTTGAATCTAGTATTAATATAATTGTATTGTAGCTTGTATCTTTTACTAATAAATATATACATACAAAATAAGTTACAGCTTGGAGGGATCAAGGGGAAGATGGCTCTGTGGCTAGGGTTTACTTCAACGAGTAAGGTTTCGACACTATGGTTAACTCTGTGACCAGGGTTTGAGTTTGGTTAGTCCCACGTTCTCGCCCCTCATCTGACTGGGGCATCCAAATCCTCATCACTTGGGAGATGGATGAGGAGCTCGTGGACTATTTGGAGGACCCACTTGAGGGTCCACTGATTTGGACCACGTTGAAAAATTCAAGAGGGTTTTTTAGTCACTCAGTTTTTTCACCAAAAAGACGAAAGAGTAGCCACTACTAAAGGAAACCATAGACATACTCAACTCAATTATTCACGAATAAGGGTTTCAAACCCGCGGGTGGGTGAAAAGATGGGGGTTCACCTCCCAGATTTGGCGAGACTTAGATTGACGACAAGACAAGGGCTCTTGAGGGCATGCAAAAACTAGGCTCGAAGGGAGATCAATTCGTCTATTCCCTCTCAACGAAGTTAGAGGAAAACAATCATGAATTCTCAAGGCCTCAAAGCTCCACAAGATCTCATGATGACAGGGCCTCATTGTCGAGAAAGGATGCCAACTCAAGATTAACTCATGAGGAAAATACATAAACAACACTGGAGGGTTTATCGGCGAGTATCTCTCTACTGGATTGATTAGCGATTGTTCCCCTATGAAGAATTTGACCCCCACTGCGGAGAGAATAGAGTCGAGAGGCATGGAACTCCACAAGCAAAATAGGAGATGCATTAAGCACAAGGCGTAGGAGACTAATCTAGTCATTGGAAACAGGGTCAAACTCCATGAAATACATGATATGGAAGATGCAGCTTTGGTGGGGCAGTTTGCCAGTAAGCACATGTCGACGAGCACTCTAAAATGATGGACTATCGAAAATTTCACATCTCTCTTAGGTTATGAGCTCAAGAGATTTATTTTAGCAAAGGGATGGATGGTCTAGATTATGAACCCAGGAGCAGACACCAATAAGATCCTCCTTACACGCTGGAGCTAGGGGTCTCAAGCCCTTTTTCTTAAGAAATGGCGGGTCAATTTTGATGCAAAATCTGACAGACTAGAGATCATTCTGGTTTGGGTTCAACTACCAAGTTTGTCTTTAATTCTTTGGTTTGAGGAGGTTTTTTTGGGAGATAGGCAATGCTCTAGGTTTTTTTTATGAAGTAGACAACTCCTTCTGCACCACTGGTTATTTGAGTATGGCACGAATCCTGGTCGAGCTTAATGTTTCCATAGGTTTTGCGGATTCTTTGACAATAAGGAGAGAAGATACAGTCCTTCGACGGGCACTAGATTACGAAGGCATCCCATTCAAATGTGGGCGATGCCATTCCTATGGCCATTTAGGGATGGACTGCTTGAAGGTCTCCAAACACAAGAAATGGGTTTGAAAGGATGCAAAGGAAGATAAGGCGCTTGCACAAAAACCCAACAACACACCCCCTTTGGAAAATCCTCCAAATGTTGCTCATCCAAACAGTCAACAGGAGAAGGATCCCCCAAAATCCATTCACCAAGTTCTGGAAGCTCTCAAGATCGATAGTGAAGCCTCGAATACAGTTAAGCAATTCCATTACCCCCCTCCTATTAATCATTTAGATGATTTGGGAATTCAATTTGGCTCTTTACGGTTTCTGCCCCTCTCTATACCAGAGGAGGATAAAGGAATGGATTTTCTCTCTAGTATTTCGAGCTTCTTTGGTAATGTTTCCTTGCATCCTTCTAAGGAGGAACCTCCTCTAGCCCCTTTTGTCCTATCGCCTGCTCAAGATGGCCCCCTTCATATAGCGAGGCTAAAATATAACCTACGCTAAAAGACCAAGGGACATCACTCTTATTTGCAAAGCGTGGAGGGTGGGCTAGGATCCTTAGAAGACACGGAATTGAAGCCTGCTCAACGGGAAAGAAAATCTCTCTTATCATTAGCTCAAAAACAAGCTAACTCAAAAGTAAGAACTAGAAAACAATGTTCTCTCAACAAGGCCCTTAGAGAAAACGCCCTAGGGAAGGATCCCTTATGATCATTCTCTCACTGAGTTGCAGAGGGCTAGCCAATCCCTCTAAAAAATTGCTCATCAAAATATTGGTGGACACTCGTAACCCAACAATCTCATCCATTTAAGAAACAATGTTGGAAGGGGACAAAGCTATAAAAAACCCTTTCCTCATCTCTACAAGAATGGGATTTTATGGCCACAGATCCCCAGGAAAGGTTAGGGGGGCTTATAACGGGATGGCGGAAGAGTTCACTGATTTTGACAAACTCCTAGGCCATCAGAGCTGGCCTAGGTACCACCCTCCTATCTCAAGAGGTAGAGATGGAATTCCTATGTATAAATCTCTATGGGCCATATACAGAGCGTAAATGGTTCTGGAAACACACATTTCAAACCCCCCTAATGAAGGACATGCATGTTCTAATAGGTGGTGATCTTAATTTCACTTTGGGAGCCAGTGAAATTTGGGGGCGGGTGGCCTAGTTGGACCCTTTAGTTGATTTTTCATCTCAAAACTAGAAGAAGTAGGTCTACCGGACATCCAACCAATCAAGCTTACCTCCACCTAGAGGAACATGCGAACAGGAGAGGCGTGAGTGGAAAAAAGACTTGACAGATTTCTTATTTCTAAAGCCATGATGGATGCAAATCTCTGAATTCGAAAATGGGTTTCCTCGGTAGGGAACTTGAATCACAGACCCATTGTTCTGGAACCCACCCCCCTGTTATGGATAAACCTCCCAACCCCTTCAAGATGAACCCAATTTGGCTAGATGATCCTTCCTTCCTCAAAGTGATCAAGGACTATTGGGGACCCTATGACTCCTCCTCTCAAGAATCCCCCCCTCTTCAATTTCATTCAAATCTAAAAAGGGAAAAGGTTGTGGCGATCTTCTGGCACAAGGAGAAAAGAAAGAGGGATGACCAATCTTTGGAGAAAATAGAAACCAAGCTACAACAATGTTTTCAAGGAGAGGGGTGGGGATTGTTATCTAACCAATCGAAGGAACAAGTAAAAACCCTGGAGGAGAACAAAAGAAAGATTTTGTTGGATAAGGAAAGAGAATGGAGGATAAAAAGTCAAGCCATATGGTTGCGGGCGAGCGATGACAACACAAAGTTATTTCACCAATTCGCGAATAGCAGGAAGGAAATTAACACCACATGGGCCATTGATAGGGAAAATCGAACAAAAATTACATCCTTTACCAACCTAGCTAAGGAAGGGACTCGCCACTTCAGAAATCTTTTCAAGAAAGATTCCAGAGCAACCATAGTCACATACTAAATGTAGTGAGCCATTTCCCTAGATTTATTGATCAGGCGGGAAATGCACATATAATGGCAAAGGTCTCTAAGGAAGAGCTCCTAGGTGTTTTGCACAGTTTTCAGAAGGATAAAAGTCTTAGTCCAGATGGGTTCCCGGTGGAGTTTTACCTAGGTTGTTTTGACATCTTGGGCAATGATCTGTTGAGGGTTGTGGACTATTCCAGGACCTCTGGACAAACTTTAGTGGCTTTCAATGCCAACTTCATAGCATTGATTCCCAAAATAGACAACCCAACTAATTTTGATCAATTCAAGCCTATTTCACTGTGCAACAACATTTACAAAATCATCTCGAAGTTGATTGCAACAAGACTAAAAGACACTCTCTCCACTCATATTTCTCTGAAACAGTCTAGATTTCTTCAAGGGAGACAGATACATGAAGAAATTGGACTCACCCAAGAAGGTCTACACTCCATACATACTAGTAACTAGTGTGTTATTACCTTCAAGGTAGATCTATCCAAGGCATTTGATAGGGTAAGTTGGCTCTTCATCAAATTCCTACTCATCCATTTGGGGTTTAGCCATTCCTTTGTCACCTGGACACTAAACTGAATCAGCACGGCCTCATTCGCTTTGCTCATAAATGGATCTGCAACATCATTTTTAAAGCAGAAAGAGGACTCAAACAGGGTTGCCCTCTTTCACCCCTTCTCTTCCTTTTGGTTGCAGAAGGCCTCAATAGACTGTTGAAGGATGCCTTGGCGAGTGGTCATTTAAAAGGTATTGTAGTAAGCCCTGCATGCCATATTTCTCACCTCTTATTTTTAAACGATATTCTAATTCTTTTTGAAGGGGCTATTTGTTATGTGGAGCATCTAGAAGAACTTTTGAACATCTTCTGTAAATCCACAGGCATGCTCATCAATAAAAGGGAATCCTCCCTTTACACTTGTAGACTCTCTAAACAAAGAAAAAATACCATCTCAAAAATTCTCTCCCTACAGGCTGAGGACTTGGGTCCATGTTTAAAATACTTGCCCTTCATGCTCAAAGCCAATGACTACCAAAAGAACGATTGGTTATGGCTTCTTGCTAAATTTGAAAGGAAAGTTAATGCTTGGTGCAATAAGTGGTTATCAAGGGTTCGACAACTGGTTTTGGTTAAGGCTATTTTAGAAGCCATTCTAGTATACTGGACATCCGTGGCTTGGATCCCAAAGGGCATTTTGGGCAAAATCCGATAACTTACATATCGATTTCTCTAGGTCTGAAACGATGATAAAAAGCCTTTGGTGTTATCTTCCTGGAGGAAACTGGCCACTCCAAAAGCCTCAGAGGGTTGGGGCTTAAAGAACATATTTCTATTCTCAAAAGATCTAGCAGCAAAAATGTGTGGAGGTTGTTTCAAGGATCGGGACTCTGGGCTCAAGTCACAAAGGCTAAATATTTTCCTCGAGACTCTATAGTGGAGTAGATAAGGAAACTAGTAAAGAAGGTGCCAAATGGATCCATCATTTCGAAATCCATCACAAATGCTTTCCCTCTTATTGGTAAGTGGCTCATTTGGAGAATAGGGAATGGGGCTCAAGTTCTCATAAGGAAAGATCCCTGGATAGGAAGCAAAGAAAACCACTTATGTCCTCTTCAACTAGTTCGAGACCTCAATAGGGAAAGGATTCTACTTTCTATATCAAATCATGAGAAGGGACTATGTTACCTGACAGATTCAGTGGATGTCCCAACGCAAACTAGGATTAGAGGGTGACCATGCACCCCTGTGGAATAATTAGATCAGAGCTCTACAGAACTCCTTTGTCTCTCCCTCATATCAAGAAGATTAGTTGCTCTGGTCCCTCAATCCCTCTAGTGAATATGTTCCAAAGCTTAGATACTCAGCTCTTGCTCAAGAAAATATAGTGGATCCCCATCCATGGTGTGGGGAAAAACTTTGGAAACTAAAATGTCCAGCTAAACCAAAATTGCCCAGCTAAACTTTTAATGTGATTAAGTTCAGCTCTAAGCTGATTTTTTGAAATTGTAGATAGTTGTGGCTCCTTATGTACAGACTTTGTTGGGCTTTCAGCTAGGGAAATTCCATGGGCACCTATGATTGTAACTTTGTTCCTTTTTCAGAAATAAAATTACTAGCTTTTTTCCTTGGAAAAAAAGATCTTTGGTTAAAATGGTTATATGTTAAGTTAATTTAGCAATCTCTCTAAGGTAGGGAGCTCCCATTGTTTGTGACATTGAAACATGACTAATTGATCCTACCAAGTACTCCATGAGTCTAACAGAAGTGGTAAAAAATAGGTCAAGTTAGGCTTTTTTGGGCCAAATTCTATCAAATCTTATTAAGCTTCTCAAGACTTTGATGGAGTTGACAAAGAATTGCTAGATTTGACAGACTTGATCAATTTGACTATATTACCATTTTATATGACTATGGTTGGTATTGAGAAGTTTGACTAGAAATTAGTAAATTTGACCAAGTCTCCACCAATTTGACTAAGAAACCATTTTATTTGACTATTATTACCGCTCTTGGTGAATTTCATCAAGAAATGACAGATTTTAGATGGTTGGCGACACGTACAGGGATATTGACATCAACCATTTACACAATTTAACATTCAAGTCTAACATTGTGAGGTATTGAAATGCATAAATATAATTATGCAAACTTCCCCTCAGTACTGACCAAACTAAAATCCGTAAAATTTATTTACATTCCACTATAGTGCTGAGTATAAGAGTTATGTGCATGTATGTTGTATGTCGTCGACCTAGGTTCCCATTGCGCCCACTCTAATCAATCTCGTCTAGATTTAGGAAATTTGTGAGAACTGTCTATACATTCCTAGATACTTAATGTACTCTCTCCAAGTCCATCTGTCTATGCATCCTAGACTACTTGGCCATGATAAAGACTGCAAGTTTCTGTTATGCACAAAAATATAGATAGAGGATAATGCTTGTCAATGAAATAGTAATATTAACTCTGTTGAGGCTTTCCACAACCACCCTAGCTTGGTCATTCTTAATTCAATTGTAGATTTAGATTTTTGAAGATTTAGATTATTTGAGGACCCAGTTAAAAAGTCAAAGCCCAATTACAAAGTCCAGCTTTGGAAAAAGAAAAATGTTTTCTATAAAATAAAACAAATAGAAAATAGATATTTTTTAAAATATGAAACAAATAGAAAATAGATATTTTTTAAAATAAAAAACAAATAAATAACAATAAGATTTTTTTTAAATAACAATAAATAAAAAGAAAAAGAAGGGTTTGCCCTTACACCGACTGTTAGCAATTGGCAATATCCTCTGATATCTTCACACAACACAACCGTTCCGGTGGAGTCCACATTCAGCCCAACATATGAAGAAACTTCTTCTTGTGGAAATAAAACCCACCCTGCAAGTAAAGTCTAACTTCAACTTCTGAGCAGTTGAATACCTGACCCTACAAAAATGGTGCCATACCGACGACTCCTGTTATGTAGGGTTCGGGCATTGAATCTGCTCAGAAGATGAAGCTCTCTACCAAAGCTGGAAACGCCCTCGTTGTGGCTAGGAGGAATCAATGAAGTGTATCGGGGCCAGTCCTTGGTGTTCATCATGCCCTTCGAAGGGGTATATCAACAACGTGTTCTTCATTCTTTTTCCGATCGCCACATGTTATAGCTGCATGGATGGAGAGCAGTCCCGTTTTACCCATCCATGATTACATTTGTCAGAATTTGTGATTCTGATCTTTTTGGTCGGGTCGATCCCAAATCCATATTGAATGCACAGTT
>JASDQU010587403.1:33948-45982 GCA_032191745.1 Picea mariana | reverse complement strand
AAGAGTAGGAAATCTTTCTCAGATTTTTTTTTTTTGTTGTCCCGGATTGAAAAGCTCTCTGGGAGAACGATAATGACCAGATCTAGTCTTTGATGGTGAACAAAGACCAAACAATTTCACGCTACGCATCATTCACTTGGAGACTCCATGATTAAATAACCCAATGGGGACTCCACTGGTTTGAAATGGACCATATCTTAGCTAAGAGGTTTACTTTCTATGATTTTTCAAAAATAGTTGGTTTCCCTAACACACTACCTAGTAGAGATGAATGGAAAAGTAGCCTTCCTAGATTCCGAGGAAAAGGGTGGTAAGTACTAGTTGAGAATTTGCTGGACTTTCATGAATTTATTCATCGACTTAATATAATGCATGAATATGTTTAGATTAATCTTTTCAAGTATTCATTACAAGGGATTGCTCATGATTGGTGCCGATCTCTTCCCGTTGCAAGCATCATCTCTTTGACCAGTTTTCATGCAGCTTTCAATTCGTTTTATAAAGATTATTTTCTAGCTAAGTGTCTTTGTGAAAATTGTTGTGATGAGTTTTCTTTGTTTTATAAAGATTTGTCCTATCACAAAGATCAGTTTTGTGATGAATCTGTTATTGTGGAAGAAAGCATTTTCATGAAGAGAATTAGGTGTTGAATGATACTCATTATGATAGAAATAACATAGAAATGTCTGGCATCATATCAGATGTGTCTATTGTTTTAAACGTTCATGAAGATTAACATGTCTCTTTTGAATATCCCAATGTAGAAGAGCAAGTGTATTCTGTAGAAGATTTTTCTCCTAACTATGAAGCTGAGATAGATGAAAAGCTAGCAACAAAAGCTAGGGAATATTCCTCTATGTTTTTTCCTAGTTTTTCAGAGTCGAAGGAAGAGTTTGTTTGTTGCTCTTATAAAGGAAATGCAGAGGATATTCTTGTCCTAGAAACTAATGTTTTTGGCAGTCCTTCTTATGATAAATAAGTTGTTTCAAATACTGACCAAGAACAACCAACTCTTGACGAATATCCCAACGAAGATGACGAAGTGAAGAGATTTTCCATGGTTCATGTTTATGAGGAGTATGAATATGATACTTGGGAGAGCCATGGAGGAGAAAATGAGGAGATAAAGGTGTAGTTTATCTCCTGTCCAAAGCCTGTAAGTGAGAAAATATCACCTGGGATTAGCCAAGCTGCATCTATCCTCCACCCACCTGTATACTTTGAGAACATCGAACGAAGGGTGAGTAACCATGAAGAGAAGGAGGTAATTTCTTACCAGTCGAGCTTTCCTGATTATAAATTTTGTAACCCTATGGGGTTATATATTGGAACTATGTTTTCCAAAAGGATTGGAGCCTGCAAAATTGTTCATATTATCATGATTTGGAGGTATTGTCAGTGTCCTAACACATGTTTTCTTTATGATGTCATACTTCCCTTACCTTTTATGCATTATTTATAGTAAAGACAAGAATTATATTACCGAACAGTCTAGGTGGTTATGGTGGAAGTTTGCTTTCACCTAATGCTTTGTAAAAATCAGTTAGCCTAGGACTGTACATAAATGATCTCTGTCTATAGCCCATGTGTTTATTTTCATTTTAGTAGAGTAGTGTACACATTTCCCTATTTTTTGACGCAAGTTTTGATCTCGACTCCATATCCCAATAGCTAGGCACTGGAACTGCGTGTTCTTTGCAACTCGCAGGGAGCATGTCATCCCCTATGGAGCCAAATGTTATAACATATAGTGGTAAATGGAATCAGTTCGTCCAAGTTCATGGTCTACACAAGAAACGTCAAAGCGTAGCATTCAGAGCAGTCCGTTTTGGACTCAAATCAAGCAAGCAGACACTTTTATCTTTCAACGATGTAGATCTAATCAGGTAAATCAGATCAATGATGTGAGGGCATTCGGAAACCCAAATTTGCTCAAAGGTTAGATCCAAAATGAAAGGCCTTGAAGTGAATACTAGTCATTTATATTAAAGGGGACATGTGGCAGTTGATCCAAGCCTTCAGGGAAATGAGCTTCGAGAGATTTGAAATGAGAAGTGCTTAGAAATCCCAAAGGGATGAAGCGCGAAGTCCTGGAGAACTGAAGTGGATCTGGGCTGTCCAAATGTAGAATTTCACACATCATCAGATCCTCAGCTCTAGAGTTTTTTCATAGAGGGAAATTTGGTTTGAGAATTGAAATTCCCGAAGGCCGATTCATGAAGTAGATCTCATACATTGATTAGAAGAGGAAAGATTTGATCCGTCGATCTAAAGCACTAGAGATGGGTCGTTGATTAGGAAGCCTCATCTCATATCACAATATCAACATTCACACTCTATTGTGGGTATGGAAGGTGCGCACATCTTAAAATTTTAAGGGCGAGCCTCAATCAGAACCGTCGTTTTTGGAAAGGGATGCATGGCGGTTCATGGTGAATTGCGGGGGCAAAAGCGGTTTTCTTTCAAACCACCCTTGGTCGTGCCCGCAATCATGCAATTGCGTAGGGTCATGGCCCTAGGTCACATTGAAGATGGAGCGATGGAGAGGATTTTTTGCAAACACGGAAAGCATTCGTATTGGTGACAAAAGAAGATCTGCTTGGGCTCGAGACGTCAGGATTGACTCGAAAATTATTATGGCACCACCTGGAAACATTCATGAGTGTCAAGCCATGTCATAATCCCGATGAAGGTATTTAGTGAAGATTGGGGGAAGTAGTTGAGACCTTGTCTCACCCCATAAATGAAAAGTGTTGCAGAGCGCATCCATGAAGGCACGCTGACGATCCGAAGCTTCATTATGGGCAATTTTTCCTGTAAAGCACATAACTGCGCCTAGTTTGCACCTAAAATGAGAAAACCTGCACAATATGTCAGAGAAGGCATCGACTGAAGGATTTGAAGGCAGTGGTCTGATCACACTCCTAGTGGTTGCAACATTTATGGGTATTTATAGACAGTTTTGATATTTTCTTAAGGTCGAATGGTTGAGCTAAGCTCCCTGCTATTGTAATATTTTGATGAAGAACACTAATTCTTTGGTTATGTCTTGATTTGAGACTTCTTGATTAATATAAGTCAACTTTATTACTCCATATTATTTGCCTTTGATACTAAGATAATTCATGATTGACTGATTTACATGGATTGTTATGACTATATTATGATGAATGTTTGATTATAATGTTGTTATGATTTCTTTCAGTTTCCTTGAAATTTGAATCCAAGAGGATCTTGTGTTTAATTTTTTATTCCTTAGGCTGCAGGAAGGTCTGATGTTCACAGAAAACCTCTACACTTTTCTCACCAAAGTCTTCCTCATACTCACCTTTACTCCAACTTACTGACTGAAGTTGATCCAAGACCTTAATTTCTTGTGCATGCTAGTCCAAATTTATGAGTTAGAACGTTATTTTCATTGAGTCTTCTCCATTTGGCCTCCTAAAACTCATTTACATTTACTGTATAAACTGATGGGTACTGGGCTTACCTTCTATGCAATCCAAGGGTGACTTCTAGTGCTAACACATTGTATTCCCTACCTTTAAGAAAAATTGTAAATGAGTGTTGGATATATTGAAATATAATCATGGATGGTTGTACATAGATTTCCTAAAAAACTACATGTTCCAAGTCTTCAACTCAAGAGAAGGATTAGTGATTATGTGACTAAAGATAAGAGTATGGAACCAAATATTGTAATCATATATGAGAGAATAAAGATGAAGATATTAAGAACAACATGCAAGCAATAAGATCCAAAATTTGAGTTATCCATTTAGAAAAATCCTCAACAACAAACTCATTCAAGACATATAATAAAACATCAAACCCTACAACCACATAATATTATCAGACACTTCAAAATATAAAAAAGGGATAAATATAAGGTGTCCATTCCATCATACAAATGTCAACAAAACATCATAGGTCAAGAACCATCATGAAGACATTTGAAATCATAATATTAGAAAAAATGATTGACCTCCATCAAAGACAATCGTCAATCAAGATAAACCCCCAATTCCCTCAAGGTATAGAAANTCCTGATTCAGAGGTCCTTTCTTTTAGCTGTGTTTATACCCCATGAAGTATTTACACCCCAGAAGTATGTACACTCTTCCACGCGGGGGAGTGAAGAGGGGGGGTACCCCCTCTGTAGGGTTCGGGGGGGCTATCCCCCCGACTGGGAGGTCTAGGGGAAAGCGGGCCCCCAGCGGGGGTTCAAGGGTGAAGCCCCTGAGGGAAAAATTTCCTTGTAAATGTATATTGTAATTTCATTGTAAATCTGGACCGTTCATTATAAGTTCGCAGATCTAACGGTAGAGATTATGTTAAGGTTTTTTCCCTAGAAGGAAACCCTCTTTTATGAGGGAAATTTATTGCAGCTATGGTTGAGTGTGAATATTGTATTCTGAGATAGGAGACTATGAGAGAAAGAAGAGGAAGTTACAGTGAGTTTTGTTGTGGGTTGTATCCCTTCATTTGTTGGATAATAATAAAGGAAGGACCTGGCAATTTCTCTGGTGGATGTAGCCCACACTGGGTGAACCACGTAAATATGTGTCTCTCTTGTATTGTGTATATTCTGTGTTTTGTTTCCGCATTTGTTTTATTTTATTGCTTCGTGGTCCTGTTTTTCTAACAGTTCATGCAATAGGAGATTAGGCATTAGGGATGACATTTCAGTAGGGGGCCTTTCCTTTTCCTTGTAAAAGAAAAATTAAAGTAGTGTTGTTGTGTCCTGAACAAGATGGTTGTATTTGAATCCCTCTAGATCCCTGCAACCTTTTCCACTATCACTCTTTTCAATTATACACCATTTTCCTCTTATATGAACCTTTCCATTTAATTCCCCCTTGGCCATTATGCATTTCCAACTAGTATTCTCTATTGGCACGTGCTTCCACTCAAGCAATCATGCCCCAAATTTACCTTGCCAGAATCTTTCATCTCCTTGGGATGATGTAATTGTTGGATTACTGAGATTTGGAGTGAATCAGTAATGAGAAATGATACCAATTATTAATTTTTTAAACCAAAAATTATATTCTTTTACTTATTCATCCGTGTTCATTTGTTCATCATAAAAATCTTACTGTATCATAAGCATTAACATTCATCAATGCATAATAAACAATAACAAACACATCCACACAATGCACAGTACACCAATATTTATGTGGAAACCCAATGCAGGAGAAAACAACATAATGCTTTTCTTATATGTCAAGAATTACATTCAAGGAAGCACCAACTTCCAATTCTCTAGCTGCAATGGGAAGGAGGCTCCAACCCCCTAGTTTCTCAGGCTACAACATGACGGAAGCTCCAACTCCCAAATTCTCTCACTACAACCCAAAGGAGGCTACAACCCCCTATGTTCTCTAGATGTAACTACAAGGTGGCTACAACCACCTATCCTTTCCCTATCCAACCTCTCTGAAATATAAATAGAATTATAAAACCATTGTCACACTATCACTGTGAGATATACTATTGTAAACCTGTACCAATCGGCCTGCACCAAACAACCTATACCAATAACCTATTCCAACATGTACCATACATCAACTTGTACCTCAACCTATACCATAAACAAGTGCATCAACCATGCACCAAACCTGTANTCACCAAGACAACTCTCAACCATATGCACAATATCACCAAGATGTGCATCAACCAAGCATAACACAAAAACTCGTAATCATCACCAAGATCAATATGTTCTTCTAATAATATACCAAGAAAAGTATACTACATCACCCATAAACCATGTGTCAACAATACTACTAACAAGTGCCTCCAACCATGTACCAAGTATGTACCAATCATGCATCAACTACTCATCAACTATGACTCATCAAGATGTACGAACATCATCAACTATACACCTCATGTATGTGCCAAATCATCAACTAGTCTCAACCATGTACCTAACATGTACCTCAACCATATACCAAATATATATACTAATATAACCATAAAAAATTTCTCTAGCAACCAAACACCATAAACCATTACATCAAATCATGTGCCACAACCTCACTATTATACAACCTCTATCTGTAACATACCTCAACCAAAATCCCTCATGAATTTCATCATCAAAATCTTATTTGTAACTATGTAACATACATGGTGTATATGATCACATACTTGCAAACCGTCCTTAACTTTAACAATAAGATACTAGCATTTTCATCAAGCTTTACCTTAGTCTCGCATGACGAATTTTGGATTAGTTAAGAACCCTAACTTGCAATAATCATAACTATGTACTTGTAAAGAATAAAGATCTAAAAATAGTACACAATGTTCTTCAGTGTCTTTTATGCAATTCCTCCAAGTTTCACTACTTGGAACCTTCTAGAAAAGGAGTTATAGCAAAAATGACACACCTTGTTGAATTCGCGCTTATTCTAGAGAAAGAAATTGTAGAGCATGCCCCACACTGAATATTTATTGTATGGATCTGAAAATGGTATTCAACATACTAACGCCTATACTATAACTAATACATTTTGTCTTATTGAATTTTTATATGTTATGAAGACGTTATGATGTGTTTACCTGAAACATTTGTTTTAGAGTAGTTTCATGACTAGCCGCAAACCCTTTTTTCCGCAGAGTGTAACTAAAAAAATACAACGACCCACAATTTGAAATTTTTATCACAACTACTTGGATATGTTTTCTCAACGGATTCCCGATTTTTCTATCTGGATCATTTTAGAAAAAACTTTATTGCAAAAATGGTGAGATGACCTCGAAATAACATACCTTAGAAAGCATCATCAAAAGACTTTATCCTCCCTTAAATTTCGGCCTTGTTTAATTCACCATGCCTCTTAAATTCTCCTTATATATCCTTTGGTTACCTCAATCACTTGTATATATTCAATATGCTCAATGGATACAAATGGGAGACCCTTTCTCTCTTATTTATACTCTCCAATAGCTTCCTCTAGAAGTATCCACTTAACCACTTTGTCCACTTCACCACTTTGTCCACTGAACCAAGTTTTTCCACTTAGCCACTTTGTCAACTTAACCATTTTTTCCACTTAGCCAATTTGTCCACTTAACCAAGTTTGTCCACTTATCCACTTTTTCCACTTAACCATTTTGTCCACTTAGCCACTTTGTCCACTTAACCAACTTTGTCCACTTAGCCACTTTGTCCACTTAACCACTTTGACTACTTTATTATTTAAATAATTCCTCTTTATTCAAAACTTCTTGTTGCAACTAACTTTTATATAATTATTCAATTCATAGCTTCTTTTCCCTTAACTAATTTCTTGTTGCAACCATTTTATTATTTTATTTATTTCTTGGTCAACCACTTTGACTATTCAATCTTCTCATCACAACTACTTTACCATAAGTACCAAACTCACATTTTCTTGTTGCAGCTAATTTATATTTAATTATTTTCTTAATGGAACAACTATACCCATGATTAACTCCTATTTTCACTCACTTTGACTAGTCAACTTCTTCTAGGAGTTTCTAGAGTAATTTGACTTCTTTGACCTTCTAGAGGCTTCTAGATAACTCATGAGGGTTCTGCAACTTCATAATGCCATAAATATCTAACCGTGAGGAGTTATGTGATGTTCCACATATCACTAGAAATGGCATGACATGTACTATCCATCTAGAATAGTATTATCTATAAATTTATTGATCTACATGCCCTTATAACTCAAGGAGACTCGAGTCCCTTACCCATGCCTTTGTGCTACTGGAATTGGCTACCATGCTTCTCCAAAGGTTGACATAAATCACTAAGGGTTGAAATCAATCTACAATATCACTCTCCAATGACTGACATCAATGAAAACAAACAATCCATACCAATTGTCCATCAACCTAAGACAATTGTTTGATAATATCCCCCTTTCGCATTGATGGCAACACCAACATTGATGGAAAAACTTAGTCATGATAACATTCATCCTTATACTCCTCATAAATGTTTCTATATCTCCCCCTTTGACATCAATGGAAAAGGGTATCTCCCTTTGGGGCTGCTCCCCTTGTCTACATGCCTTTGATTTTTCTTTATGTTTATAAGCCTCTGATTACTCTCTCTCCCTTCATATGAATAATATCTCCCCTTTTGACAGAGGGTATCACTCTGATGCAACACTGAAATCATATCGCTCATTGTTCCCTTGTGACAATCTCTCCCCCTGGAAACATGCCTCTGTTCTCTTTGTATGACAGCTTATCTGAATGATATTTATACCTATATTTTTGGTTCTGTTACTCTCTCTTGACTTATTTGCAATATGTTGTGTAGAAAAAATATAATTCTTCTTGTACCTGTTACCTTTTGGAGTTATTGTCCATTGGTGATTCCTTGTGTAATCAACTCACATATATGAAAAGAATTCAAGAATAAGCATTCAAATATTCATGTGTAATTATCATCCATTATGATAATGTTCCTTTGTCTTTGAACCACTCTCTGAACCAATCTATGAATCCATTCTCTCATCCGTTGTCATATATCTTTCCAAACCTGCTAAGTGTTCTTACGAATCCATCTTTGTCCATACTTTTCAAGAATATTCTACACAACTGTCCATAATTTTGACTCATATGTCATTGTACTATCATGAAGTATTCACTACTACAAGTAATTAATGTATGATATTGTACTACTACTAAATGACTGCTCTAAATTTGTCTACTCAAATTTGGCAAGCTGCTCGAAGGATGGTTCTCTGGTCTGTCGTAGCTACCACATAGACTCCCCCTGTCTATTATTCATATTACCTAGGAGTCTCTAAGATAGATGGATCAGAACAATTCTTGTTCAGATGCATATTCATCATCATCTTCATTTATAGATTCATCACCTCTCTAATCTATGAATTATTTATTTCTGTATGTGGATTCATCTTTCACTACAATACCTGAAAGTACAATCTCTTGAACATGTTCCTTATTTAAATGTCCTTCTTTTCTTTCATTTATTTTCCAAACCTTTCTATATATGACATATTTGTTTTTCTCTATAGATTTTTCTTCATCTTGTTTTATTTCTAATCCTGCGATCTCTGGGACCTGGTCTTTGTTCACTTGTTCTTCCTTTTTTATTATCCATACTTTCTTATATCTAATATCAGTGTTCTCTTTCATTGAATTATCGATAATGCTTCTACAATCACGAGCTATGTGTCCATAGTTACGACATTTGTAACATTCAATGTTACGTGGGCCCACATAGGCATTTATTTCTCGAACATATTTTTTATAATCCCTGCAATTTGCAACCTTATGTCCNCCAAAGTTAGTACAATAAAAACAATGACCATAAAATAAATTTGCGTACCTGGGAGTGAATGATCTTTTTTGTGGCATAGTCCTTATGAATTTCTTCCTTGACTGATCATGATCATGATTGAAGCTTCTTTGTGGCTTGAACATGGATGGTATTTTTGAAGATGTACCCTTATTAGTTTTTTTAGATTCTGATTTACCATGATTCCTTCCTTTGAGTACTTCTGCATAACACTTTCTCTTTTCTTCATTCTTATTTTCTAGCAACATAGAGTGCTTCTCTTCATTCTCTACAACTAATATAGATGTTTCTGTCTCTTCAACATTCTTGTTGAGCTTGACGATTTTGCTTCTCAATGTGACAACTTCTTCTTCAAGCTTCTCAACCTCTTCTTCTTTCTTTAATATCTCAGACTTCATGACTTCTTTTATTCTCTTTGCTTCTTCAAGATGAATTTTTAATGTGATTATTTCTTCTTCAAGTACTTTCTCTTCTTGACCAAGCTCTGACTCAAGCTGGTTTGGATCGTTAGATCTTTCCTTAAGATGATCTGTCAATATCTTCTCTCTCATTTCTGCTTCTTTCTTCTGTGCTACTATGTTGGCTTCCAAATACTTTTTTTGATCTTTAAGTTTTTCTTCAATCTTTTCTTCTTCTTCTAGCTGAGTTCTTAAGTTCTTGATGACCTGTTGGGATTCTTCAAAAATTTGAACACTTTCCTTTTGTTTCATCAATTCTTTCTTGAGTGACTTGTTTTCTTCTCTTTCTTTTCTTAAATCATCTAAATCACTGATCAATTCTTCTTCATAATTGTCTTCTTTTTCAATTAGTTTTTCTGTCTCATTTCCTTCATGGAATTCCATTTCAAGATGTTCGTGTTTTTCACAATTAAATAAAAACAACATACTTTTGTTGATTATGTACTCTTCATCTTATGAATCAGTTTGACATGGTGAACATCTTTCTTCTTGATTTGTACCTGCATCTTCTTTGGCATTTTCTGAATCTGTGATCTGTGAAGAATATATATCATGTAACTTATCCCAAAGTTCTTTGGCTGATGAAAATTTATCAACCTTTTCTCTTACCGGATTAGGTAATCCTTTCCCAGTTGAAATCCATTTATATTTTGTTTTTCTTATTCAATTCCTTCTTGGTTGTAGTATTTTCCCTTTTTGAACTATCATATCCTGTAACAACTAATGGAAAAATATTTTACCCCTGTTCCTGTAATAATACTTTCGTCCTTTTTCGCCATATCTCATACTTTAAACCATCTTGACCATTAAACAATGGTACTCCATCATCATAATAATCCATGATCTCCTTCCAGTGGTTAAATTGTTTCCTAAAGGAACCTCCTTTGATACCAATTATTGGATTACTAAGAGGGGGGTTGAATCAATAATGAGCAATGATACCAATTATTAATCCTTTAAACCACAATGTATATTATTTTACTTATTCAACCATGTTCATATGTTCATCATAAATATCTTACTGTATCATAATAATTAACATTCATCAGTGCATAATAAACACTAACAAACACATCCACATAATGCACAATACACCAATATTTACGTCGAAACCCAATGAGGGAGAAAACCACATAATTCTTTTCATATATGTAAATAATTACATTCAAGGAAGCACCAACTTTCAATTCTCCAACTACAGCTGGAAGGAGGTGTTGGAATATTGGTTGTTGTCATTGATGTCAACCCTAGTCATGGGTTTTGGACTGCAAGATTGATAAAGGTATTTGGACATAAAGGGCAATGCACATGCATATACAACACCCATGAATGGATAGTATACATCATGTTATTTCCGATGGTATGTGGCACATGACATGGATCCTCATGGTTGAGGAGAAATAAATTTTTGAAGATGACAAAGTGAATTGAAGAAGGAAGTACAAGTAGGCCCTAAAGATAATTAAAGAAAAGAATTACAAAATAAGAAAGTGTCAGGTCGTCCCTAATGTTAAAAGGAACTGACATAAATGGTATAAATAAACATCATTATACATTCATTTGATACAAGACGAATTTCAGAGGAAATAAGAAGTAAGTAAGGTTAGATTTCAAGGGAGGATGAAGTCCTTTGGTGATGTGTTCTAAGGTATGTTATTTTCAGGTCATCTTACCATTTTTGCTATAAATTTTTTTCTAGAACGATTCAGATGGTTTAATCGTTATGGTATTGATAAGACATATCAAGGTACCTTTGGTAAAAATTTCAGATCTTGATTCAGTACAATTATGGAGATACACTCTGTGGAAGATAGGGTTTGTGACCAGTCCTGAAGCTAGTCAATAAACAGGTGTTCTGGGTAAAACAATCATAAATTCTTCATCGAGAATCCAAATGACATGGGAAAATTTTCATTGGAAATCATATGGACTTTATTTTCTTGTGTGCGAGTTTCAGAATTGGATGTTAAATATTGAGCGCGGGGCATGTTGTACAAGTTGGGTCTTCTGAATAGACCAGAATTGAATAAAGTCTACCATTATTTCTATAACTTATTTTTGGGGAGGATTCAAGGACTTGGAAGAGTTTCAGAGAATACATTGAGTAATATTATATATAGGATCGGAGTACTCCAATCATTGATGGAGAGTTCAACTCTCTCTTGATATTGGAGGATTTTATCTTCCTCTTGGAGGTTTATCCCTCCCTTTACATTTGGAAGCTGTAGCTACCTTTGGAAGTCATTATTTCCCTTGA
>JASDQU010587402.1:59510-103869 GCA_032191745.1 Picea mariana | reverse complement strand
GGATTCTCAAGACTAGTCAAAATATGTGTAGGGCATAGAGAGTTATGGGTGGTTAGACTCATTAGTGGATTATGGGTGGCCTCTTTAGCATATTCATTGTCAGAGGCTCAAGCCAGAGAATTAAAGAAAATGAAATCATAGAATAAGTTGCATGAGGTTCCAATGAGGAGAGGGGGGGAATCAAAAAATAAAAAGATGGACCGTAGGTGAAGGGAAGAGAAAATACCAATAAAGCTAACAAAAAAACTAGTGTAGATGATGAATATCCTCATAATTCCACCATGGAATTAGAACTAATTTCACTCTCTAATATTCTTTAGTCCACTACTGAGACCTCTTTAGCATATTTTTTTTTATTGAGAGCCTCTGACATGCATCAAACCTTTAGTAGTAGTCATCAATAGATAAAGTGATAGCCTATTAGGAGGATGTCTCTCCCTTTTTGATGTTTTCAACATTGATGTATGCTTAATATTTTAAGCCCCAATGAATTACTTTGTTTTCATGGACTTAACACAATAGAGAAGTAGTTATCCCATTAGCATAGCCTGAGAAAGTTATAATATTATATATATATATATATATATATATATATATATAAAACAAAAAAACAAAAAAAAAAAACAACATTTAAAAAAAATGAAAACTAAAATTGCGCTCATAATTTTTTAGCTTTCCCTCGAATAGTTGCACATGGTCTACACACACAGAGTGGAGGAGAAGGGAGAAGGAGGGAGATGAGGAGGAGAAGAAGGGGCAAACAGAGGAGGGAGGTCCCGAATAGTTGCACATCTGCACAAACAGAGTGGAGGGTAGGGCCCAAATAGCTACACGTTTTCACACACAGAGAAGGAGGGGCGCACAGAGGAGGGAGAGGCGCAGCTGGCCTGAATAGCTGCACAGAGGAGGGAGAGGTGCATGGAGGAGGGAGGGATAAATTTTGATTCCACAGACTTCCCTAGAAAAAACCATGGTAAGTCTGCTTCTTCTTCTTCCTCACCTTCCTACTCTGCTTCTTCTTCTTATGGGAATTCTTATTATGATATCTTTTGAATTCTTGATATAGAGTTTAGGGTTTAGTCTTTTTCTTAATCCCTCTTCTACATGAGAATAAGGAGCCCTCAATATAAGAATGAGGATAGGATGTGATTACGAAATATATGCAAAGATGATGTGCACTTATAGATTTGGATATAATTTCCATCTCCTTCTATGTACTATCTGTTGATCAGCCCTAACACAACTTAGTTTCCCTTACAAAATATTGGGCATGGTTTATAAAAGAGGAGGATACAAATAGAAGCTAAGAACACCTTGCAAAAATGTTTGTAATGGTCCAAATACCATATCTCCACAACTTTTGATAACTCATTGAAAGAGGAGGAACATAAATATATCACATGTCACACATGTTTAGGAAAGAACGTATAGTGTAGATTGCATTCAATATAAATTTAGCTCTGTGAAACTAAAGGGATTGTTCATAGTCCTCCCTTTCCTTAGTGATTAGTGATAGTCCTCCTAATAAACCAAAGGACTACATTGAAACAAGGGGGAATCTTTGGCTAGGTTGCAACTTTGTGAAATTGAGATAACTATACCATGTAGTTCATTTAGATAAGGTCCATTGTTTCTTTGCTATATTTTCAGGGAATAAATTATAGCAGTTTTGGTGCTCTTTAATATGTTTCTAAAAATTACCAAAAGTTTGATTAGATGGAATGCCAATGCTCAGAGATATATCCAACACATGTAACAAGGTGAAATCAACTAGATAAGCATGGCAGAATCAACTAGATAAACATGGGAAAACATATCCAACACATGTAGTCAAGGCAAAGTCATGACATGGGATTTGCTCTACTAGCCCATCTTTCACCCGATGTTAATCTAATTTTGATACTCTCATGGTATTAAATTTTACATGGTAATTTACTAATATGCCTCCTTCAGATTCCCACAAGTCTAATTCAATTTCAAGTATTCAAGAGGAAGTTAGGTCCAAGATACCAAAACTTATTGTTTTTGGTGTCTTTTAAGTGCATGAAATTGTACATTGACATTAAAATTTACTAAAATTTCCTCTATTGACATTAAAATTTCCATACTATGAAGATGTCAAAGACACACACTTTCATTCTTGCAAATGTCTCCTCTAGGTCATCCTTTTGAATGATACAATATCCATACACCCTGAATAGTGTTTGGAGCTGATTTCTTTCCATCATTTTTTAGATCCTACAATATTCCATGGAAACCCCATACAAAACTTCTATGATACCAATATGATATATAAACTATAGTCTATCATGGGTATTACATTGGACACCTTGTTACAAGACATCTTAAATTCTACTACAAAATACTATGAGATTCTACTCATTTATACAATGTTTTCTTTTGATCAAAATGTAATATTACAAGTATATTAGTCAAAATATTGAAATGAACTGAGAATATAAGAGAGAAAATATATTAGTAAAATGAGCACACCAACACAAGGAATGACAATATGTACCATGGGAAACCTGATTTGGGAAAAACCAACAAGAAAATGAGCAATGCACCTTGTTGTTTACAAAGAAGCATGGACTCACTATGGAGTTACAATAGACACTATCACTTGTGAAAAACTTCTATAAGGTCTTTTTCTACCTTTGTTCTACTCAAATATAACAATCATTTTCTCTAGTCATGTATATTACAACTGCCTTCTTCAACATTTGGTGTATCGAGGGAACCCAATGCTTCTGCATATAAGAGAAATCATTTTCACCACATAACCTACTCACTAGCATGATGAAATCCCTCATGGGTTCTCATAAATTAGAGGTGGGCTACAAATTAGATGGTAAATTCTAAATTATTACTTCTGTCTTCCCACATAATTTTGGCCCAACACCTACCCAAAATACTGAGTGAAGAAATACTTTGTGTTTTCTCAGAGGTTGGGCTCCAACCCTAGATGCAAAAGCCTTACATGTCAAGTCATATTTTCAATGTTTATATTTAGCCATACTATAATATGAATATCATTGGCCTAACATTTCCTTCTCCCTCGATGGAGTGTAGGTAAAACCAAATATGTATCTATCAGACCTATCATCCAGCTCGAGCGATGAAATTTTGAGAGGGACAAGGGAAAACATATCCAACACATGTTACAAGGCGAAATCAATTAGAGGTGAAAAGGTTAGAAGAAAGTTTGGTAGGCGCATGAAATTCTTTCTTGCTGAAGGAGGATCATGTTCATATGACGATGAGAGAATATGTGACATGGAGGTTCCCTTGAGGTACAAACACCTACTGAAACAGTGGGTACCCAAGGAACTGCTAGAGTTGGACACCAACTTATGTGTTAATGAGAGGATGTATCGCATTGCTCTGTCATCCATCCATGCCCTTGGTTTATTCTCCATGGATGGCATAAAGGTATAATATGGCGGATTAGTTGAATTGTTTGAGTATGTTGGACCATGTTACACATATGGAGTATGGTTGAGGCTGGTCCAATATATGCCTAGTATGCAGAGATATGCACTCACTGCAAATTATATACAACTGAAAGAAAATAATAAAAATAAAGGAGAGACTATGTATATTGATGGAAGGCCAAAGGCATCGAGGAATATTGCAGGTCTTATAAACAGTACAAGGCCTGGGACGACAAGAAAGGAACCCAATTGCATTTTTGAGGAGCGTGAAGGTAATATGATATTTGTATGTGCGGTGAAAACAATAACGACAGGAGAAGAGTTGCTGGTCGATTACAATCTGAATCGAGTCGACCCAGGAACGTCTTATTTTGCTATGGTACAAAACCCATTATACCCAAACTTAAAAATGGATTACTTAATTTGTGAATGTTTCATTTGTGACAAAATTTTATTTTATTTCTGAAATATTTTACTTTTAGGCATATTTTGCGTTCCTCTACACTTATCCCTCTAACATCNGGTTACCTCATTCCATCCCTCTCTTATCTTACCTATAGTTGCCCAATCATAATATCACCAATTCATGGATAGAATGAAGCATGTGCCTCTTATGTTAACTTTGAACAACTACAATGGCATCTACAATATATTTTAGAGGGTGAATTATAAATCATTTGAAAGGTTTTTATGTTATCTAAAATGGGGTGTTAGAATATTTTTTCCTAGTTTGGGAGATATAATCACTAGAATCACCAAATCTCTTTAACACGGTGACACTACCTCTCTCTTGAGTTTCAAAATGTATTTTCTTTCTCCACGGGCCATGATAAAACAATTTCCTTATACTGATGGAAATATAGTTTCGATACCTCATATGGATCTTCAACAAAATTTGATTTTTCTTCCTGTAGAAAAAGTTATGAATGAAATGCTGGGAGAGGTCGCTTACCCCAAGAGTCACAATACTGAAATTTAAAACAAGACATAAAATAACACATACAATACTCAACAATTTGATAACAAAGTTTGTTTATATGGTCAACATATTTGAGTCCATTTCAATTGAGAAACCTATCCATTCAAAAGGATGCAAAGTAATTTATTACATTAGAATGGTCTTCAAACTGCAACATAAAATTGGCTTCTTCCTACAATAATTAACATAGGCTTATGTATTCCCCCAATAAAGGGGTTTTTCTTCAAGTGGGGGAATTTCTTGTCTAGCGTCATAAGCATATGCTCTGCATTTCATATGTGGCTCACCAAACCGACCACCTTCCAAATCTCAAAAGGTTTCCAAGATGACAATCTTGGTGAGAAGGACCAGCGTTGATCAATCCCAGAGCTAATCATGTCAATAGAAGCAAACCTTGAAACCACCAATTGTGAAGTTTGCAAACAAACATGGCCAAGGCTTGGCCTTTACATTCCAATAAATTGGGAAATCCCCCCCTCTTGCATCTGGTCACTTTCTCTCTTATATCATTTCAAATATTGTGGTTAAAGGAACTTATCCCTTGTGATGAAAATAGAGGTTCGAATTCTTCAAAAACTTCCATATTTGACCTTCATGAAGTGATCCCATATTTCTTGGGATTTGGATTTCACCCTTGAATCTGTTATGCACACCCTTTCTAATGGTTTGGGCTTCAAGCCATCCTTTGGCCCCATTTCAAATCATCTTGGAAAAACTTTCGACCCACTTTGCCTCATTTGTTGCAACACCCAAAAGGCTCCTTTCCATTACATCGAAGGAACATGGGAATTTAATACAATGTTATAGACAACAACATTCGGTTCAAGCCAAGGATCTCAATGTAGAAATTCCACATTATTAGCTTGGAAGGATACACATCACATGAAAGACATCCAATGCTTCTACCGACCTCCTCACCTTTCCAAGAACATAAATCAATGTTGTGTATACATACCTCCATTGCAAGCCCTTATGTTGCACTAGATGGCTTGGAAATGTTCATTTGATAGAGCCGACTTATCACTTGCTCTCATGGAAACTACCTTACTACATCCTTGTTGAATTCTCTGATTCTCGGATCTGATAGTTATTGTTTTATAATTTCAATGCAAAATTTCGTTTCATGCCACAGTTATCATAGAATAACTATACACTGAGAATCTCAACTATTACAATGCAACAGAAACAACAAGATCTAGAAATGTTAACCATGCATAATAGACACAAGAACACAAGAATTTATCCTAGGAAAACCAACCTTGGAAGAAAACCCAACAACATTTCTTATAGAAGAATCAATTCAAGAGTTTATAAGTTTATCACCATCAAAATAGACCAAGAGATATCAAAGAGTGACCTCCCCAGCCTAGCGCAACACCCAAGAGGTAGCGCACAATATAGAATACCAAGAAATTCAAGTTGTAGCGAATTTTACCCCGAATTTTACAAAACCCATTATACCCAAACTTAAAAAGGGATTACTTAATTTGTGAATGTTTCATTTGTGACGGAATTTTATTTTATTTCTGAATGTTCCATTTTCTAATTTTTTCTCGATGTTTCATTTCCAAATATTTGCTAATTTGTATGTGTGAATGTTTCATTTGATAATATTTGCCAATATTCCATTATTTCATATATTGTTTTTTCAATATTTCTTGCACGTACTAACATTCTTCTTGGAATTCTGCCAGAGTGGTGATTGGGGAAAAGGCCCTGAGCATGGAAAAGGCGTTAATCGGGGCAAAATCCCCGTTCCTAGCACCTCATTGATAAAAAATGATGAATACATAAGCGATGAAGAGATATTTTATTATAGATACCCCTTGCAAAAATAGAATTGTCCCTAAGAAAGGCCAATAGGGAATTCCATAATTTGGTTGTTTTTGGGCTGGAAACTGCTAAGGATTTCCAAAGGATAGATGAATTATGCATTAAGATAGCAAATTATGGGGTAATTGATATCATATAACAATATCAATTTTTGGTTTTAAATTTTGTAATTTGATATATGCAATTAACACATATTTCTCATTGTAGAATTTTGTGAGATCAATGAGAGGGGAAAGGAAGGTCCTGGTAGCAGCAGTGGGACTGCAACAACGAACCTGCATGGCCACGTAGCCACCAGGATATTTTCCATTCCAAGTGTGCCACCTGAGACCGATTCTATGCCTTCTAGGGGTGATGCCATGCCCCCACAACACACGCCAGATCGTGCAGGTGGTGTACATGATCATGGAACTGATCACTCTTCCATTGATTGTTACCTTGGTGCTACACGTATCCAAAGAAAAGGAACAACTGCGGTATCATAGACTCTGTTAACCCACTCCTCTTCTTCCAAATCAATTGTTTGAAGTGTTTCAAGTGTCCTTTCGATGTCGTTATAGGCACGACATAGACATTATGGCAGTATGACTTTTCTGACACTTGTGACCAAAATGCGACACTTGCGACACTATCGAAGTGAGTAATTTCGAGGTGTAACAGATTGCCCCCCCAAAGTATGAAGTTAGAAGATGAGAATTGATAACTGAAATGCTTTGCAGACTTTCAAGCAAGGGTACGGACTTAGAGAACCTGACAGAAACTGCACATGACCATCAAACAAATGTTAAGACATGCTTCGAACCCAAGGCAGGCATACCTATGCTTGAGTGATAAAAAGAATTTCAAGATATGGCCGCCATAAAATACACTGCGGATCCATAATTATATTGATAAAAGGTATAGCCACTGAAGATGCACTATGGATATATACTCCCATGACCTGAACTGATCCTATCCATGAAGAATACACAGTGGATCTACGAGATGACAAGACATAGCCACGACCAATACAAAGCGGATCTATGTGACATTATATGTGTCATTGTTCAAGGGAAACTCCATCGCAACCTGGGCAAAGTACAAATCAGAGTGATTACTCAACCTAGGGTCTTCTTATCGATCCCGATGTAGTACGAATCTAACCATGTGAATATATGTCTTGATGTTGAACATGGAAGAAACCACTTGATTACCGGTCAATGATGTAAACCGTTAACAAGTGCGAGGGAGGTCACCATTGATGTCAATGATTCCCAAGGTACTCTAGTACATTTTCATGAATGTGAATGGATGAGCTGAAGTCGAACATCCATGGAATCACCTGATCAGAGGTCAATGATGTAAATGCATTGTTGAACGTGAGGAGGCCTACCATTGAGGCATGCAGGTCCCAAAGTACTAACTAGTTTCTAAGTCTAGTTCCTGGATAATGCGTTGAAGTCAACATGAATAGACTCGTCGAAGGAGGGCCTTGATGTATCCCCCATCAATGACATGAAATAGAAACAAAGATGTAATTGGTAGATCAAATGAACATGGACTGACATTGGTATTGAGACAAGATATTTGTGATGGTTGAATCTCGAGGCAGATACTTCCCTTGAACATTGAGGCACAACAACAGAAACATGACATGGACCAAAACACGACGATGCAGTGGATGCTGTGACTTATGTCAGGTGACTTGAAGGAGTAAAAGAAACTCAAAGGATTGGCTCAGTGCAATGGTTCAGTGAATTAAAATGTTTGTAAAGACAAGGTGTCATGTTCAAGGGAGACCATAAGAGTTACTTGGTAATGTTCTCAAAAACTGTTTGGCTTGATTCTTTCAATTTTCCCCCCATATAGATAGACGAGTACCTCTTTTTAATTTAACGATCTCGAGGAGGATAACACATACTCGATATAACTCACCTTCGGTAAGATCCTCTTCCTTTGTTTAACGAACTGGAAGAAGTAAGGGTTCAGTCCTGTATGGGTCTGCCGATGTTTGTTTAACAAGTCCAAAGATAGAAAACTCGAAGGTTTTTCATGATTATAGAGTCTAGAAAAACACTTAAAAGATAACTCTCTTAGTTCCTTTTTCGTAAAGTTAGTCTCATGAGGCCGAAAAAGAGATAAACTATCACTCAAAAGACACCTTTCGTACCTTTTAACGAGTGTGAAAGGAAGCAAGATCACTTGACAATCTTTTCATGTTTAGAGAGTCTGAAAAGAGTTTAAAGATGACTCCAGGGGGTTCCTTTTTCGTGTATCCATACAGGTCCAAAAAATAGATAAAATTTTACCCGACGCGTTCTTATATTCTCGATCTTGAGAATGAACTAAGACTACGCTCATGGATATGACAGGATGAAAGACGATCAAAACTGCTTTGAAATCTGTAATGTCAAAATTGCAATCCAGAGGTTTAGTGAGGCCGACATATTTTTAAAGAAACCCAAAAGTAACTATACTTTATGAAAAATGAAATTTTGTAAATATCAATACAAGGAACAATCTTCAATTACCATTTCATTTGCATAAGGATTTGTAGCAGTGGAGATTTAGAGTTTGGAGGTGGATATTTTTTTTCTCGGCACCGGAGCTACGGTCGATCATTTCTCTCACCGTTTGGACCAGGCAAGTCCTCATTTCTTCCTCTTTCAATTACATGGTTTACAATTTGTTTTCACAACAATATTTGAATAAAAAATCGAAGCCCTAGGTCGTCCAAAAGAAGATCAAATCGACCCTTCTTCAAAATGATGGAAAAATGCACCCAGTTTCAAAAACATCTTCACAAGGCCGTGGCATGAATGCCAATGTGTTGATGCATGAGAGGGTTGGTCGTTTTGCCAAAGAACACAATAAGAAACACAAAAAAATGCCCATGCAACCATCGAACTATGGATGACAATCATTTTAATTTAAAAACATTTTTATTATTGTCTATGGGGCTGCGTTGAAGTAATGTTGAGTAATAAAAAGGGGCATGGTTTTATTTTTTTTGAACAACATAGACAATGAATTTCAAGTTTTTTCAATTACTTAAAAAATTGTCGAAAGTGTGAATAATGAAGTTTTTCTTGTTTGCAGGTGATTTTGGTGACAACCATGATTGAATGGAAGGAACAGGAGCATGATCTCGATGATGTGGCTTCTTTGCGAAGTCCTTGCATGCGGGCCACATTGAGAGATTGTGGTCTTCTCAAAATTTTCAAACTACAAAAGATGAAGAAAGAAATCCTTCTGCTTGAACATATGATCTGTTTGTGGGATGTTGTAGAGCAAGGGTTATGAATCATAATGCAGCTTCTAACCATTGAGTTGGAAGATGTATACTTCTTGACTGGCCTCTCAAAAAGAGGGGCTCCTATAGCTTTTTCTGGATGGAGGGCACTTCCTAAACTCTTGGACGTGTACCTGGCACGTCATTGTGTCCCAAGAGTGAGACTGGTGGGAGGTAGAATCCCAATCAAGGATATAAGAGAATTACCCCTTCGGTCTATAGTGTTTTCCATCACGAGTATGACAGAAAGCACCAGCACGCATTTGGCATCAAGATCATAGGTAGCCTATGGTGTACAGTTTTTAGAGCCAACACTGTTTAACTGGGGCATAGGGTTTCTTCAGAACGTGACGGAACAGATTTCGAGATGTAGAATGGGGCAGAAGTAGTTTGGATATGGTTCTTTCTTGGTCTCATTCTTCTTAGAGTGCATCCCTCAGATGCAACCTCAAATTGCATTGGCGGTGCGAATAGTGGGAGAACCATGGATGGAGCGATGGACTTGTCTGTCTCCGAGACTAGTGGCAGAGTCAGAATTTCGCTTCACCGGTGACTTCTTCTCTTGGGAGAGATTCCAATATCTTTGGATAGAAGACTTTCCATATGCCGAGGTGGACTTTCATGAGAGTATGGATCTAATTCTACCAGTAGGAGAAGCTTGGGATGTGTCAGGTAAGAAGCCAAACAATACCTTGTCAAGTGTTTTTATATATTTTTTAACGTATATATATATATATATATATTTTGGGGGTACGTAGAAGAGTTTCTAATGGATGTATCATTTTCAACATGCAGACAAGGGAGTAGTGCGTTCGAGGGACATCGTGGGAATGCTCAGGTTGCAGTATATCTGGGGGCACCAGTGATAGGTCTCCAGGAGGTTGAAATAAACCTTCAAGGCATTACGATAGGTATCCCTCCTCTATGGAGGGGAGAAGTGTCCTTACATTTATAGAGACACACCATGAGAGTGCCCGATAATGTTAATGCTTTACTGAGATGAGTATTTCGCACAGTGATGTGTTATTCTCAGCATAATGCAGTGCAGAGAGATTAGAGTCTCTCTGGTGATTGTATGTTTTGTATGACTTGTCGGACGATGTTGTATGGGTGTGAAGACCCAAAATGTTTCTCTTCCAAACACTTTTTTGATGTAATCAAAACATTTTCAGTCATGCTATATATATATACACAGTTCCAAGTTTTTACAGTGCCAAAAGATTTGTAAATAATGATGTCTTTTAATGTGATGTGTTTTAATTTACGTGTGGTGTACAATTTGTTTTCCTTCATGAAACCTTATCTATGGGCGAGATACCGATCCATGATGTAATTGGCTAATGAATCTGAAACGTTGTTGAGTCCTCTTGGAATATGTTTGTATTCGATGTAATCAAACAATCGTTCAAGAAGACGAACCTGTAGGTGGAGACGTAGTAGGATAGGATTATGAATAGCGTAGACACGATTAAGTTGGCAGACCACAAGTTGCGAGTCTAGGTTAACAATCATGTGAGAGATACCTAGGGAGGTGGCTTGGGTCAAAAGTCCAATGACAGCATGATATTCTGCCATGTTGTTAGTCACTGATCCTAAGCAAATATCTCCTGAACTCACCAAATCGTCAAATTGGTAAATGACCCATGTTGCGAAAGCAACGTTCTAGGTGTGTCCGCTAGCACCATCTGCAAACCCGACAAAGATAGGAAAGGAAGATGTCATATGCGCATGAAAACATAAGACACAATTATGAGTGGCAAAGGTAAAAACTTGAGCACGCAAAAGAAACAGACACACCAAACCAAAATACAATAATGTACAAAGTACACATGCTAGGCGATCGAGGCATAGTAATTTTTAAGGTAAAGCCCGTTCCGGGGCTCTCCTAGGGAGATTCCATCATAATCAATTAACTCGTAGGCACCTCTGTGCAAAACACGTTTCACAATGTAAGGGCCATGCCACAGAGGTTCTAACTTACCTGTCCCTAGTTTTTCATGAGCCTGGTCATAAACGAGGACTAAGTCTCCTTCTGCAAAAGTCCGAGGATGGACGGATTTGTCATATTGATTTTTTATCCATTTTTGATGTGCCTCATTAACAAGAGTGACATCACGACGTGTTTCGTCCAGTTTGGTCAGATATAAGAAACGTTCTTCTTTAGAAGAAGTATGGGGTATGAGTTCTACTTTGAGTTTCAGAGATGGAATCTCACACTCGATTGGTAAAACAAATTCAATGCCATACACTAACTGGAAAGGAGTGAACCTAGTTGCGGTTTTCACGGAAGTATGGTAAGCCCAGAGAGCGAATAAAAGTTGTAGATTCCAGGACGTCTTATTTGCCCCTACCATACATTGAATCATGGTTTTAAGGACTTTGTTGATGGCTTCAACTTTTCCATTGGCCTGAGGGTGGTATGGGGATGAGCTTTCAAGGAGAAAACCCAACTTGGCATGCAATTCACTCATCATCTGGTTCTTAAAGTGTGAACTGTGATCAGTGACAATGGCGCGTGGTACACCAAAACGAGTTATGATGTGGTTAAAAATGAAAAGAGTTGTAGTACAACCATAATTCATAAAGGTAGGCATAGCCTCAGCCCACTTTGTAAAGTAATTGATGGCGACGATTATATAACCGTGCCCCTCGGCTGAGGTAGGCTTACATTGCATGAAATCGATACCCCATTTTGCAAAGGGGTCGATAGTGATGAGAAGGTGCAGCGGAGCAGGGTGGGTGCATGCCTTTTTGTTAAAAACTTGGTAGGGTGGGCAGCTTTTGACTGCCTCTATGCAATCTTTGAAGATCGAGGGCCAAAAGTAGCCGACATGTAAAATTTTCTGGGTTGTGGCCATCCCAGAAAGATGACCACCACAGGCTCCAAGGTGACAATCATTCTGAATGCATTCAGCCTCTTCATGAGTCAAACATCGTCGTAGGATAGTATTAATACCACGGCGATACAAAGTGTCGCCGACGATAAGGTAATGACGAGAATGGTGATGAATACATCGATGCTCTTCATGAGAAATATCAGGCTAAAAACATTGGGTTTGGAGGTAAAGGAGGATATCTCCATACCAAGGATCAGACGTGCTGGTGAGGAACAAAGTTTTGTCAGGGAGAGAATCTCTAGGCTCAACATATTCATCAGCATGGGGAAGGTCGCGGATAAGCTCCACAAACACCAGGGACTTTTTGGCTTTCGACTTTGCAAATTCAAGATCGAATTCCTGAAGGATGATGATCCATTTGGAGTATTTTCCCCCGAGCACTTGACGTGTCAAGACATGATACATGGGGTTCGAGTCCGCAATAACAGTGGTGGTGCATAGCAGGATGTAGTGGAGAAATCTTTGGACAACGATGACGGCTGCCAGAGCCAGTTTATCTACATGTGAATATTGGGGTTTGGGTCCAGATAGACTCTTTCTCATGCAATAGATCACATGCTCTTCACCATTGGGGTCTTCCTAAACTAACACCATCCCAATAGTGGAAGTAGAGGTAGCTAAGTAAAGGATGTAGTCCTTAGTATAATCTGGAGGATGCAACAAAGGTGTGTGGGTCAAGGCATGCTTGAGAGCATCAAACAATCATTGAGCAATGTCATCCCAGATGAAAGGGGCACTTTTCTGCAAAAATCGCATGAATCCTTTAGTTATCTCAGCGTAGTTACAAATGAAATGGCGAAGGAAGTTTGCTTTCCCTTGCAAACTTTGGAGTTGGGTCAAATTAGTGGGTGGTGGTAAAGACAGAATAACCTTAATCTTTAAGGGATCGACCTGAATCTCGTCTTTAGAGACAAGAAAACCAAGGAGTTGGCCAGATTTGACAGCAAAAATGCACTTATGTGGGTTCAAACGGATACGGTAAAACCGACATCGAAGAAAAATGGCATGTAGGTGATTAACATGATCTAATCGATTGGATGAGTGGGCGGGTAATTCGTCAAGGTAAGGTTCTACAATATGTTTGATATCATGGAAGGTGTATGACATATCTCGTTGGAAAGTAGCACCAACATTCTTTAGACCAAATGGTAGCTTCCGATAGGTGAAATTTCTCCACGGGAAAATAAAGGCTATCTTATGTTGATCGATAGGGGAAATTTCAATTTGGTTATACCCTGAGAAACCAATGATCTGGTCGATGAAGGGTGTAGGGTAGTTGTCCTTTGGACAAGCCTTATTAATATCCCGATAGTCAACACAAACACTAATTTTCCCTTGTTTTTTGGCAACCGGAACAAGATTGGAAACCCATTCCATCAGGGGGATAGGATAGATAAAGCCAGATCTCAAAAGTTTCTCAACTTCTGCCTTTATAGCCACAGTTTTCTTGGGATGTACCGGGCGGAGTTTCTGTTGAATAGGCTTTACACCTAGGTAAGTTTTGATTTCATGTACAACGATCGAGGGGTGGATCCCTGGAATTTCCTCGTAGCTCCAAGCGAAGACACCGTGGAACTCTTTAAAAAGGGCGGTGTAAGAGACCACCTCTTCGGGCATGCAATTAGCGTCGAGGTTAATGTTTTCTAAAATCCCTTATTTGATCGAGATATCAATAACGATCGAAGTAGAAATGTCACCTAGGTTCCCCTCAGAAAGAGAATCTTGTGTGAGGACGAGAGATTGAGGAAGATTGGTAACGGCAGGAAAGAAGACAGAGTGTATGTCTTCCAGAGTTTCTTCCAGAGGTGAAATAAAAGAGGATCGATGATGGTTATCATCCCATGGTACGTCGCCGATGCTAATCATTTCCATTATAGATTCGTCAGAAGGAAAAATCTAGGAAATGTAATTGAGGGCAGACGATAGGGAATTTAACCATGATGGCATAGAGTAGGTATCAGGAACTAATAGATGTGGGTCGTCCGAGGAGGGACATGCAGATTGAATAGCAACGTATGCGGCCTCGGCTGGGCTAAGTGGAATAGTGTCATGGAGCACATCTAATTCCATAGGACTAGGCACAACCCAAGGGTCAGATGATTCGAGAGATTGATAAGCCATAGTCAAAACCATATTTATGGTGGAAACATGATGTGTGGTGTGTGGAAGTGGTGTAGGGAAGGTACCCATAAGGCTAGAATATTTCAACAAGCCAACACCAACGCTTTAATACGTAATCTTGTGGTCTCCCAGAAAAGGAATATTGTTGGTGGCAGGAGCATGAGCATCTGGTGTACAAAAATCTAGTTGGTCGATGGTGACAATTTTACCTTGATGAGGGAATTGTACACATCAAAACACCGATGAGGCGATGACATTCATAGCATAGAACCAACTTATTCTGAATAATAGGTTGTAATCGAGGGGGGCATCGATCACCTTGACATCAACAGTAACGGTTTTGCCACTCAACTGAACGGCTAAGGACTGTAAAATTCCATGGGAATGAAAACCTCTCCCATTGAAAGTGTGTAACATCGTAGGGGATTTGTTAAGGGCAGGTGATTTAAGGCCTTTCCAACAAGCTAGAGACATGACACAAGTAGAGGCTCCCTCATCCAAGATAGTTCGGTGGATTTGTTGATTATGAACAACAACATCGATTTGAAAAGCTAGTTGATGGGAGAGTCGAGACTTATAATCATCTAGATTAAATGTGATATTATTAGGTGACTCGGGATCTACGTTGACTAGGAAAGTGTTGTAGAACTTCCAAAGCGGACATAGCACACGGTGCTTGAGCCAAATCTTCAACGATGTTTTAGTTTTGGGCAGCCCATGAACTAGGATTGAAGGTATAATTTCAATTAATGCTCTTAGGAGGGTGTAAGATGGAGTCAAGCGAAGGTTTCTCGATCTGGAGTGACCCGGACGGAGGACTAGCAGACGGAGGACTAGCAGAGGATGGTGATGAGTCTGGTAAAGAATCGTTAGTGGCCTTCGGTTTGTCAGGTTTAACTGGTGTGTTGTATTTCATGGTGCGAGTGGTTAAATTAATCTCGTTAAACATGTAAATATGGGCACTTGTGGAGGCCTCATCGTGGGATTGGCTGGAAATGACCCCAGGAGTGGGGGTTTGAGCAACCATTGATTGCTACTGTGGAAAAGGCTAAGTAAGCACGGCGGGTTGTGAATTTCCTTTAAAAAGTTTGGCCACTTCATCACAATGTGGACAATCTCTGGTATAGTGATCATCACCACAAATGAGACATGGGAATTTCAGTTTCTACTGTGGTTGTTTTTCGACAGCAGGGGTTTGAGTCTGATTTTTTGGTTGTTCGTTGTTATTGTTTTTCTTTGGTTTATTTTTCGTCTTCTTCTTACCTCCAATTTGTTGTGAAGGGGCAGATTGGACTGCATTCACCTCAGATATCTGATTTTGAGAGGAGGTAGAAGAGGGTGTGGTTGAACTGGGGGCAGATGTTGAAGCAGACCGTTGGGTTTTTCCAGTCGACAGAGACGTAGATTGGGTTCTGAAGGAGCCAATGAATCCATCCATGTGAAGTAGACAATGGTTTGGATGGATCAGTAGTGGCATGGGTGGCATTGGGTATCAACTTGTACAAAGTGCCAGATTGGGAATAAACCAAATCTAGGTACTGGGCCCGAGAAATGGCTTCTTCCTCAGTAACTACACCACCCATGGAAATGTCACGAGCAATCAGGGGTAACAGTGATTTGGTGAACCATTTCGCCAATAATGGGTCAGGAATGATTGCTTTGATCAACCTTCGTCTTTGTCTCCATTCATGAATATGATCGTAGATGTGCACGAAGTTTGTTTGACAAAGGGAGGTCAAAAGTTCGGTACCCATCTCGTAACGAATGGGTAATTGGAAATGCATGAGGAAAGACATGGCAAGGGAGTTGAACTCCTCAAAATAACCATGTGGTAGTTCGATATACCACTTGGCTGCCAAACCCGTAAGTGTTCTCTGGAAGAGACACAAACGTACAGAATCGTCCATTAAGGAGTCTGATGAACACCATAAATGGAAGGTCATGACATGGTTGTTTGGATATTCTCTAGACTTGTCGTCAAATTTAGGGATATCAGAAGGCAATTTAGCTGGGATCACTAGCCAATAAGGAGAATGCCATATAGGATCATTGGTTAACCAAGATAAGTCTGGGAGGTCCAGAGTCCCGAGGAATGGTAGTTGACAGTTAACCATAGGTTGATACTCGTGTGGCATAGGGACACCAGTAGAACCGTAGACTGGGTTGGGTGGATAATTGTATCGAGTAGGTCCTCCTACATATGGTTGTTGTTGACCAGTGTATCCAGGGTTCGAAGGAGGTTGAGGAAAATTTGCATAAGGAGAATAACCTGGTGGGTTATGAGCATGATGAGTCAGATAATTTGCTTGCCCAAGGGGAGGATAAACACTCTGCCCTTGGGGAGGGTAAGAAGCTGATACAGGAGGAAAATACACATTAGACCCATGGGGAGGATAAACATTTGACCCTTGGGGAGGATAAGGTTGTGATCCTTGAGGACTCCAAGTGGTGTTTGGGATGCACGGATAGGGTTGCCCATAGGATAGTCCGGAAGGAACATGATTTGAGACTCCTCGTTGTGGGTTAAGATATGAATGCCCCCTAGTGTGGGGTGCGGTAAATGTGCCCCCTGAAGGTACACCCCAGGGTTGTGAAAGGTTTCCGATAGGTTGTCCCCCTGCCAACGGTGGATTTATGCCTGGGGAAGGACCCAAAAGAGGAGGTTGTCCCCCAGGAGGAACCTGAAAAGGGGGCTGTCCCCTGAGAGAGGTAGGTTGGCCATAAGATGGTGGTCCTCTAGGAGGGACAGGTTCACTAGATAGTGATTGTCCTCCAGTTGGTCATGTTTGGTTGGCAGGGGTTTGTGTTGTCTGGCGCCAGGATGTCTCATCAAAATTGGGTGGGACATGTGGAGCTGTAGGGTTAAAGATTTTAAAAACGGGAGTAGGTATCGAAGTGCCTTGGGTGTGAGTAGGGGTGATGAGTCCAGTGTTAGGGTGGACTTGTGCCAATGTAAGAGTAGAGTTAATAACCTGATCTATGGGGTGATTAATAGTTTGACCAGATGGTCCTGTTTCAGCAGTAGGAGGGTCATGAGGATTAAAATTCTGTCGAATAGACTCGAAATGCTGATAGATATCACGTCCTAATGAAGTCCTCCATATGGAACAAGCAGCTGTGGGATTTGTGTTTACTGTAGCGTCGGGGTGAACGGGAGTCGTATAGTCATCATCGAGGGTTGGCTCTATAGATCCCATATATGTTTCGGTAAAACCTCTCGTGGGTAATCATCGTACCTCTTCGTCTATGACGTTGCCAAGGGAGTCTAAACGAAGCAATAGTGGTTCGAGGGGGGTTTCTGACATACATGTAGTGTGAAGGGTGGGATTTTCGGTTGTAATCAAAGCACTTTCTGGATTATCTGACATAGGAGCAACAACACTCTCAGCATCATATTGATTTTCTACCTCTCCATGGTAGTTGTCTTCTGAAGAATTAGGACATAAGGGTTGGTAGCCTTCTGGAGGAAATCCTTGCATCCTACGTGATCGATGAAGACCTTTATCGTCTATAGGATCAATTGTGGAAAAATAACAACACATGCTAAAAATTAGGGCCAACTAGCGAAAAGAAACAACATTCACTAAAAATATAGGAATCAAAACCAAGCAAACAAAACTTCTTTCTATGATCGTACTAGTTGGTGATGAAATCCAACGTCGCGTGATCAAGTCAAGAATGGGATAGGATATGGTGGAATAGTTACAATGGAAACCTGCTTAACGTACTTTCACCTTGGTGCAAGCTTCCACACAGTAATTGTGGATTTACCCTCCAAGGAGCCCGAGTGAGTTTGACCAATGTCTATTTTAGGTACAATGAGACTTCCCTTCACCGTCACCTTGTGTAAGACCCTAAATATTATGGCAACTAGAGACACCAATTCGTAGTTAGTCCCTGGACAGGTACAATCGACAGTCTGATCTGAATGTATGGGCAGGATAACAAGTCTGAAATCAACCAGAGAGGCTCCCACACATAATCGTGGGTATACCTCCAAGTGACCCCCAATATACGATCCGACCACTACAAACAGTTGAACCACGGAGGGATAATCTCTGTAATTCGCCCGAATGTGACCTCGTGCGTAACCCCTATGTGAGAGGGGGATCCTAGAAAACCTATACGACAATTGGATTTGACTCTCCCTAGCTCAGGATGCTAATGTTTATTTTGAAAACTTTGGAGAGTTGTACTCACAGCCTAATCCAAAGTGCTAATCCTAGTCTAATGTCGGTGGAAGATCCTAAAAATAAAAATGTTATAGATAATTTTTAATTAGCATTCATTTTACGCCTGTTCTTTACTTGAAGGGTGTATGAAAGTGAAACTAATGGAATGATGACTCAATCCCCCCAAAAAATGCATAAAAGATGATAAGCAATCGTTTCTTTTCAATGAATGCTTATTTAAGGGAGAGAGAGAGAGTTGTTTTCACTATCAAACACTAATAAGGAATGTCCTCAATCAATTGTTTCATCAATCAAATCCAATGTAATGCTAAAACATTTCAGAAATGCCTCCTAATATGAGAATCAATCACTAAGATGTATCTTTTATCGTTTGTATGTGAATGATAATTAATTCAATACAAAACTTTTCCTGTCAACTAACCTTTTAAATCAAGTAGACTCGGACAAGCGTAAGCATATTTTCGCACAAACAACACACCCTCTTGCTATGATTGAAAACAAGAAGAAAAAAAGAAAACAAAAGATAACAAAGAAAATAAAAAATTTCACACAAGAGAAAGATGCTAAGAAAAATGACCTCAAGGAACCAAATGAGATGATTCACATATTTCTGATGTTCTTCACCACAGTTTTCACTCAGTCAGATAAGAGAGGAGATAGCAGTGGATTGATCCCAAGTTTTCAACAGAGGAAAAACTCAAAAATAAAGAAGAAGGTCAAAAATCTGAACAACAAAGTGCTTATTTCCTAGAAATCAGAGCATCAAAGGTCAATAGGAAGATGTACTGAAGCACAAAGAAGTTGAGTAAGGGTAAAGACAGAGATTGGATTTCAGAAAATACAATTCAGGTAGGTTTTTGCAAGGAAAAAGGGGTGGCGCTCTAATGAAAGGAGCATCAAGCGTTATAACGCTCTGTGCAAAGCTAACAGGGAGCGTTGATGCCCTGATAACATAGGAAGGGGAGCGCTGGTGTCTTAAAACCCAGAAAATTGTCCAAAAAACCAAAAACTTAGTTAAACTTTGGCATGCACAGTGTGTGTGATGGAATAAGGATTCAACCAACACATTTAATCAGACATATGGGGTAGATAAAGTCTAAAAAGAACAAAGGGTAAGACAAGGTTTGTGAGGAAAACCAAAACTGAAAATTTCGATTCGATCCCCAACGGAGTCGCCAGTTTCTGTTATAGGAAAACCTCCTTGCGGACATGTAGATTTCCTCTTGAGAGATAAACTCTTAACTCTAAGACAGAAGGGTGCTTAACATGGACACTGACATCCTTTAGATCTAGATAAACTAATGCGTAAGGAGGAAGAATAAAAGAAGTACCTTTTTACCAGTGTTTGTCCCTGTATAGTCCGAGTTGAGCTCCAATCTTGAACTCCTCGATAAGTCCTGTAAACAAACAAGATACAACTAGCTTCCTACCCTACTGAGTTTAGCTTAAAACATATCTATCTACTAGAGACAAGTTTATGTGAGATCAAACACAGACTTGAAAGAAATAGGCCAAGCATATTATATTGATGAGAACAACAACGAAGAAAACTTACAACCGTAGATGTGAGAGCAGCAGCTTCATCAAGTTCCCCTTTTCCAAACCCTTTCTTAAACAATCCACATGCAGAATGCTGAAGTTCCAGATGGCATCTTCCTCATGAGATCATAAGTTAGATGCTTTACAATATTTTCCATCCTCTTTCACCATGAGAAGGCCTGCTTATATAGGCTTGGAGAGGCCCAACCACTTGAGATATCTTAGGGGTAAGTTGAGGATTTTCCTCCTTCAGTTAAGGATTTGCCCTAAGATCATGGCTTGACCAAGGATTTGAATCTAACTGCCTTCAAAGATTAAAGGGATATTTCCCTCATTCTTCTCAACAAACCAATTTTCACCCAGAATAGGTAGTGCTCTCCCAAAAGGGGCATTAGAGCGTTATAGTGCTTCTCAAGAGAAGGAAAACAAGCACTGGTGTTATAGTGCTCCCCCAAAAGGGTGTACAGAGCATTATAGCGCTGCCTGACAGTGTATAGGGGAGTGCTCTCCTCTGAAACTCAATTTTTAGTGGTTCTTTCAAATGGAAAGAGGTTCATAAAATCTGTTAACCCACTCCTCTTTTTCCAAATCAATTGTTTGAAGTGTTTCAAGTGTCCTTCCGATGTCGTTATAGGCACGACATAGACATTATGGCAGTATGTTTTTTCTGACACTTGTGACCAAAATGAGACACTTGCGACACTTGTAATGATGACACTTGCAACACTATCGAAGTGAGTAATTTTGAGGTGTAACAAATATCCTCATACATAGTTGTACTTGGAAAGAGGGCATTCACCACATCAATAAAGTTTTATAAACCTTTTCTCCTATTCTTTGAAGAGGGGATATCTTTTTTATTCCAAATTTAAGGGCTTAAAGGAAGAAAATAGACTATAATTAAATATATCAAGAAGTCTTTCTAATTCACAAACATCAGTGTAAATATTGTGCCCTCACTGTTAGGTGACCAACTTAGTCTCTCTCGATACATTTATATCATCATGTGTAAATAAAACTTGGCCACTTGAAATAATTTGTTGGTGGTTTGTAATGAGATATTCTTCTACTCTTGCTAGATACCTTTGGATCTTGGGTTGTTAACATGTTTTCTTACGTTCTATGAAGATAAGTTGTTAGTTAATCAAAAATAATTTGAAATCATACTCTAGGTCCAAAAATACACTTTCAACCCAAAACAACTTTAACCACCTAAAATTCATGTCTAATCATCATTGAAACTATAAAAGGAAGGGAGTCATATGCATACATAATGATTAAAATATTACACCCCAATCACAATTTAACCTCATAATCAAGAGAAAATACCGTCACTTTTACTTTAACCTATCAAAAAAATAACATTTTTTCTTTAAACAAAGAAGAGAGACAAAAAGTTGAATTTTACAAAGAAGGTAAATAAGTAGCCTCTATTTTCAAAATAAGTAAAATATAGAAAGGTGGTAAAATTTCATGCCTCTTTTACTCGGTCATAGTGGTTGATAGACATTGTGGTACATATAAATTTCATTATAATCATTCTCCTTAATTATTAGCACTTTGAAATTGTATCCATTTTCTAACCATTATTACGGATTTCTGTTTTTAATAAACATTTTTTTGCATTATAGTCCTTTCAAAATTTCAGAGAGAAAAACATTTGTAATAAAAAATGTGAAAAATATCCAAGCTTCCATGTGGAAAATAAATGTGCTCCATCCAATGGAGAAAACCAATATAATTCACTTCAGAGAAATAATCCATCACATGCACCTTTACAGGAGAGAAAACATCCACTGCGTGGATCTCCAAAGTTGGTCGGCAATGAACCCCTCACGGTTTATGGCCACAACGTCTTCTCCACAGAGTTAGAGTTGTATAGTTGAAGCACAAGTAAGTTAACACTTTAAGCCCTTGAAGTGTAACTTCTTGATGTGATGTGGCCAAATGCCAGTTATATTCCCTCACACTGTAACGCCTCAGAACCCTTCATGTTCGTGGTATATTGATATCCAATACTCAATATTTCTAACATATGAGACCGTTCAATTATCAATATTGAGAAGCCATTTTTCTAATTTTTCTAAGTACACATTAGTACTGCTTTTTCAAATAAATAAAGTTTGTAAAAGGTTATGTCTTTTCTTTTAATTGAAAATTTTATATTGATGGTGACTGTTATCGCACAATTTTTACTTGTTCAAAAGTTCAAGGAAAGTGGATACAAAATTGGTGTAACTGGGAATAACCTATCATTGCCACCTTAATAGGAGATCGCTTTCTATTTAGGAGTATGCCAAGACTACCTCAAGGGAGACATCCCCGATGACCTGAGGGTTTGAGAAGGCTAAGGGAAAGTAATCACAAGGAAATCCTTCTCCTCTCACAGATCACTCAAATCAAAGGTTTCTTTTATGTCTTAAAGGATGAAGAAAATGGATTATATTGTGTACCTACCCAAAACGAGACAAAGAGGCAAACAGGGCACTTTCCAAGTACCAAATGATTGTTAGTACTTCATAAGACAACGAAAATTCACAAAGTAAGCTACCTTATGTTAATTTGTAGCAATGCAATAGTTTATAACAACAATTAATATTTTATGACAACCACAAGATTTATGCCTTTCAGAAGTTTTCGGAAGAACCACAATATTCTCGATTGTTTGTCGACGTTTCAGATCCACAATAGGATCCATCTTCAGGACATAAAACCCTAATAAAAATACAAGAGAAGAACCGTAATAAATACTAAAGTGGAGCGGAGGGAACCCTAAATGTCGGCTAAGTGAAACCCTAGGATTTAATAAAAATATTTTAATAATATATTCTATCTTGGATTGATAAAACAAAGTGAAGCATTTTAATAAAAAAAATTGTTAATTAATATATTAATTGGTAAGTTAAGAGGAGAGGTAAGAGGAAGGTAAGGTAAAAATTAATTTAATTTGATAATCCAATTAATATTATTATTATTAATGTATTGGTTTATAATCTAGTCTAGGTTTAAATTAGGATTAATTTTAATAGTGGTAACAAATTTTATAGGAGATTAAGGTAAGAAACCATAAAATTTATTAATGATGTTTATTGGTATTATTAAGTTAGTTTAGTTATTAAATTAGATTAATTTTTAATTTTAATAGTCTAAGGGAAAAAATTAGGTTAAAACCCAGTATTCAAACATTAGGAATTGGTGCAAGTTCTTGAGTCCTAGGTATCAAGCTTTTACTATCTTCTTTCCCGATTGAGCAGGATTCAAATTTCACTAATCTCCAGACCGTTGTCTCTGTTTAGGTTATTGGGATTCTTGATGATTTCAATTGCTTCCCTAATTCGTCATTTAAGGAGGTGGTCTTCTCTTGTTAAGATTTTGGTGTCTTCTAAGCGCACATGATGCTTTGTTGTGAGAGAGTGTTCAGCTAATGTTGAGGTTGGAGTTCGTTCATTCTTAATGTCAACACCATGCTCTTAAATCCTAGTGTTCTCTTTAAGTCTTTAATCTTGCATGTGGGTGCCTCTATAGAGGATGAGTTGCACCTTGTTATTGATGCCATTGCTTCCTATCCCATTCAATTCCTTTATTATTTGTCTTATTTCTCTTTTATTTTCAATATAATAGTTGGGGGACACTGTCATGGCGTTGTGACCAGTGGTGACAACATTACCCACAAGCACTTCATGGAAATGAGAAGGTTGGCTCGTGATGAGGCCCCCTTTCCCTTGGCTATTCCACCAAGAGCCACTACCTTGGTTTGGTGACTAGATAGATGGTAGTGTCATACTGCTACATGCCGATGGACCTAATAGGCCAGGTCATGATGAGACCTCCCATCCACCAACTATAACTTGAGTTTTATTTTATCTTATGGGTCCCCTTTTCTTACTTATAATCCTTTTATCACTTTCTCGAGAATCCCTAGGTGAAGTATCTCAAAGGTTTTATTTTGTCTTTTAATTCTTTCTAGCTATTTTTAACCTCTGGGCCTTTAGCCCCTTCTTCCCACAAAGTAAGGTACAACCCTTACTAGGGTGGAAAACCCAATTCCCTAACTGAGGTAGGGGAATATGAGAGGAATAATGATGAAAAATGCTAAATATGAAAGGAATGGACGATGAACTTTAATAGACCCACCTAGTGGAAACTCATCCTAAAGGGAACCAACTTACTAGGGAATTATGTCACCCCCCCAGGTATGAACAAGTTAAAGAGCATAATTTTCAAGCAAGCATTCTGAAACAAAGGAGAGTTTAGTGCAACATGTTCAAATGCTTTGAAAATCAGAGTGACACATACCACGATACCCAAACTCATTACCTAATGGTGCAAGACCCACTGCTACTTCAGGATCAGGCTGGTGGTATGGATACTGCTACTATATATAAATAGAATGCACTGAAGAAAATATGTACCCTCCGGGGCCAAGCTCAAGTCGTATGGCTCTCGGTACTCCATGTCTAGGACCTCTGGGCCTTGAGACATAATCTCCTTAGTTATCCCTAGGATAAGGGATACCATCTGGCTCTAACTCAGGGACATGTTCTCACCATAGAGTGCATGAGAACCTCAGCATATCTGGCATGACCTGTATCTTCTATATCTTAAAAAAAATAATTAGTAACCTTTGGGGTGGTGATATCACCCCTCGCTCATATATGACATAATGTAATAAAAGTAAGCAAGCATATATATATAATGAAGGGATACAAAATGAAACTACACTACACTAGCATGAAATGTAGATGGTATATACAATGGATGCAAATGCCTAACTAACTTCCATGTACTTACCTATGAAGTCAAGTCTTTTCCCCATGATGGGGTTTGAGGAGGTGTCCACTAATCGATAATGGATGTCTTCTTCCTTCCAATGTGCATAGATAGTAGGCATCATTGACTAACTTCATTCCGACTCTAAAAGGTCCAAGCCAAAACTTTGCATTCCCCTTAACATTAGTAGGATCTCCCCTTTTTGTATCCCACATCCAGACCATATCTCCCTCCTGAAAATACTTTACTTTGAACTTGGTTGTTTTTTGTACAACTCTAGTATATTGTTTTGAGGGAGGAGAGTAGGATTCAACTGTGAATACTTCATGTTGGGTTGGTTTAATCAATATATAATCATCCCCTTTCTTTAATAGCTTAACAATCCCAACTTCTGTGTCCTTGTATTTGTCTAGAAGTTGTCGATGTTCTTCCTTCTTTTTCCATTGTATTTTATCGAAATCTTCCTCTGAAGCGAAAGGTAAATCTTCTGGAGAAAATACAGGAAGGTTTTCCTTGATTTTCTCATGTGCCACACTAGTTTCAACATCATTGTTATCACTAAAATTTCGTCTGCAAATGGTTACAGGAATCCAACATCTCCAAACACCTTTTAGTTCATTCATGGCCCAAAAACAAAAAATGCATTTCCAAAGGGCACAAACTATACAACTGGTTATAAAATCAACATGCACTCAGAATACAAAGGAAGCGCACACATGTGCGCCAATCGAAAACGCCGGAAAAGTGCATATGCGCCCGATGCACGATTGTGTACACAAAAATCCGCGTACACCTAAGAACGATGCGTTTATGATTCTAGTCAGCCTCCCACCCACTTCTGGTTCAGCTCCCAAGTCGATTTGACCCTCAAATCTGAACTGAATCCGAGTGGGGGCTGCTCAAAGACCTAAGGGTACCCTAAAGGCCCCCTTGTTCACACTAAAGACTAGTTGGATAATGCCTCAAAGATTTTCTATAAAAAGAGGCCATGGGTGCACTATATTTTCAAGAATCTATTTGTATTGTTATGCTGCCTCTATTCTCCTACAAGGAACCTCTTTCCTTTTTGGAGCATACTAGCATCATTTCATTGAGCCATTCACCTCACCTCTTGAGGGAATGAGCTTTGGATTTCTTCACCATTTTCCTTCTAGTTTTCTATTTGTAAGAAGAGCTCTCACATAGGAGACTCAAGATCCCTCTCTTGGAATAAGAGGGGATCCATAAGTCCCCCTTTTTCTTTCGTGTTTTCCCACTAATATAATCTCTGCATTGGTGGCATGAATATTGGTCAACTATTTGATTAATTTTGGTTCTAATTTCCTTATGCATTATAGTTTTGTTTCTTTAATTGTTATTAGCTTAGTTGTTTATTTGTTTCTTGTGTTTGATGTGTCTAACTCTTGCACTAACTTCTGTCATATTCAACTGACCCAATTGGACTTTCAAGTGTCCCTCTTTTGTTCATCCAAGTGGCAAAGGACTGTTGAGTAGAGAAGAGACACGCTTCATGGGTGGGACATGCATGTGGGGAATGAGGGACTGTAGGTTGTTAGTTTGAGTTGGCACCTGAGACAGAGTCTTTCATGTTGTCTATTAGCCTTTAGCCTGCTTAGGAATCCCTTTACTCAGGTGTAATTTAGTTCCATATCGGGGGTGACTCACTGCTGAGAGTGATGAACAGTGTGGTCTAAGCCTGGGAGGTTCGTGGATAGTCTGTACGCAGTTGGTGATATTATTACCAAGATAAGTTTCAACTGTGTGATAAATTTACATGCTGCATAGTTATTGTTGGCACAGAAGCATACCCAGGATTCAACTCCAAGAGCGCACAAACAAGCCCTAACTACTGGCCCTTTCGGCAACACCCGTGAGGCAGATGCAATCTCAACCAAGGTAGCTATGGGGGGGTTGTAGGACAGAGATGACTACAACCAAAGGGAATACCAAGTGGATTCAATACAAGAACAACACAACATCTATATGTCAAATCCCAGCTTAGATCTATCCCGCACAACTATCTGTCATATCTAACACAGTAATACAATAGAAATATATCAAATGACAAAGAACACAACATCAATCACACACAACACAAGATATACGTGGTTCACCCTCTCTCTAGGGCTACATCCACAGAACTGTGCTTTATAATATATTAATATGAAGCATACAGTTCTTGTTTGTGCCCTTAGCTATAATATCTTCTTTCTTCTCCTCTCTATCTCTCCCCTTCCTGCACACCCAATTGCAGGGTTGATCTTTGCACCCAGCTGAAGATCGTACAATACAGATTGCTCTCACAATGCAATAGTTCTCTCTCAATAACAATATCTTCTCATCACATAATCAAACAACAAACTAAGAACGAACCCTCTTCCCTCATCTAGGTTCTTATTTATACATTATAATCACTCACTAACAATCTTAGGCCGAAACCTAAGTATAAAAACCCTAGATACAAAAACCTTAGGTGTCTAAAACCCTAGGTCAACTTGACCCACATTTTCAGGGCTTCGTCACTCTGTGTTTCCTTCCTTCTCATGCAGTGCTCCAAAGCATCCAACAATGGATTTTTCTTCTTGCTGAGTTGTCCACGATCCATATTCCTTGCTGATCTGTCATCCTCGATCTCCTCGTCCAACGACTTGATTTCTATTGCTTCGCTCCATGTTTTCTACTCTTCTGCTCACTTCGACATAGTATCAGTCACTGTGTCTATCGCGCGGTTCACATTCCTTCATTTCTTAATTAATCTTTGCTTACTTCCATACCCAAGGGCCAACAGGCCCCCAACACTCACCTGTGACTCGTCCTGAGGAACTTCATATATAAACTTTTTGTTTTACTTTGACTTTAGACTATGCAGGGAAACCTATGCTTTCAGCTCTATCCCTCCCTTCCTTCCTTGTGCATATTGTCTTTTATGTGTCTGGTACCCAGTTTCAACTACACCTGGTACCTAGACCCTTTCCCGCACACTTTTACTGAGAGATGCGAGGCAGCTAGTTGTCATATTACAATTTCAACCGGCTCCTGTTCACCAAACCTTCCTTCCATTCTCCATTCAAAGTCTTCAACTGCGCAACTCCTCCTTCTGTAACATAGGAAACCTCATATGGCCCAAGCCAATGCGTTCTGAACTTTCCTGGATTCTTCATGAACTTACTGTCATATACCAATACCAAATCACCTTGCTTAAATGCCTTCTTCTTGATGTGTCTGTCATGGTAGGCCTTCTCTCGTTCCTTCTATAACTACTGATGAAATCCTGCAATAAATCTGTCTTCTTCTAGTTCGACCAACTACTGTATCTTCAAGATGTTCTTCTCATGAAATAACATTTTGATCTTTAACTTTAAAAAGTGTAAAATGTTTCCTCTAGGTCCCTTGAAGAAATATCTCTCGGCTTGGATATATGACTCTACTCTGTCAACATCAAAATCGATGATGTACCCTCCATTGGTGCTATCAAGCCAATGATCTACTGCTCGTGACATGACGCCATTGGCTCTATTGACCTTCTTGATCATCGTCGACGTCCAAACTGTTAGTAACATTTTTCATCTGAGGCAAAAGAGTATTCAGGATTGCAAATGGCACGAGGAGCACTGGGCACAACTCATAGAAGAAATCTATTTTGGGCTTAAATCAAGCGAGTGGGCACTTCATTCTTCTGCGACAAGAATTCATCGACAGAGCAGAGCAGTGGTTGATGGGTTGTTGCAGCTAACCAAGTCGCGCTAATTATGGCGCAAAAGGGTTTTCAAGGGGCGTAAATCGTGATCAGTACAAGCGCAGTAGTTATTTCTCGAACTTGGGGTTCGTAAGTTCGGAGGGCGGACTATGTCTTTTAGTTGCATGAGATTGTGAGTTACGAAAAGTGCCTAGAGGGGGTCAACCTTTGCTGACCATCGCATCTCGAGACTTCGCGAGGGGAGAATGCCAAAGTTTGATACTCCAGCTCGCGAAGCCACGAGTTGCGAGAGGCGTTAGTACTTGGGCTCTAGCCGACGGATACATGCAGAGAGCGCTGACCAAAAAGGAGGCCCGACCCGTATCACCATCTCGGGGATTGGGAGTTTAGAAAAGGGAGCCGAGGGTCTTTGACCCGCGAACTCGTGAATCGTGAAAGGGAAAGAACTTCCAAAACTGGGCCCACAGTATTAGGGGGGAGTCTCAGCCGACCATTTGAAGAGGACACCTGGTGTGCAATTAGGCTCCCCTCCTTTTCGCCCATTGTGGTTCCAAAGCACAAAAAACAGCTCCATCATATCCCGATACATGAAGTAGTGAGAGCATTCAGGACCTGGGGCCCACAGCAGCATCGGGTGAATTCAGAATTGTCAGATCTAGAGGGGCACGTGGTGCCAGATTAAGCCGCCTTGGTGTTTCGCTCATCGCAATTTCAAGAAGCAAGGACTAGCTCGTTCCCATTTGCGAACGCTGAGGGCGCCTTGGAGATAAGCACGTGGTCACAACCCGGGGTCACTTGTGAAAGAAAAGAGCTGCTCAGGAAGGGTCGAAGGCGTCGTGTATGTTCACAGAAGGAATTATCGTGATCTCCAAGTGCCATTTGATCCGACCTCGGTCTTGGTTTTTGCTTGGAGTAAATGAAGGTGAGAAAGGGTGGTTGAAACCTCTCCTCATTCATTAAATATGAATATTGGAGGGTCTGGCAAGCGGACTGCTCGAGAGGGTCTTATGTACCCATTTTTCCAGAGAAGCCATGACGAGTTCTTGACTAGCCGGAGGAGGTATGCACACACTAGCTCAGCATTTACTGGCTCAACTACTCCTCCCCTGCAAAGGCCATGTGAAGTTAAGGAGACGTCTGATGAAGGACTTCTGCCCAAAGATTGATTGAAGAGACGCTACGCCTTGAAGGGCGAGCGTGCCTCTATTGGGAAAATCTGCCCAAGTATATGTACTCAGTTTTTGCATTTTTGAAGGTATCGATGGTAGAGCAAAGCTTCCGATTGTAAAGTTTTAACAGATATCCTAGCTCTGGTTATGCATCTGTATGTAATATTTCTTGTTTAATTTCAGACAACCTTTCTTTTCCCGTCTAAGTTTTCATCTTATACTAAGAGAGTTCATGATCAACTGATTCGCACGAATTATGGCAATTACGTTGTGATAAAGGATTTATTGTGGCATTATTGTTTTCTCCAGTTTTCTGCATTTGAATGTAAGAAGATCTTGCATTTAGATGTCTTCTTCTACAGTCTGTTAGGAACCTGATGTTTATGACAAACTTTAGCATCTCTCTGATATAAGTCTTCCCCATACTCACCCTTACTACAACTCACTGTCTGAAGTTATCTAAGACCTCACTTGCCCATGCATGCTTGGCCTAGTTTCAGAGTTAGAACCACATAGTTGTGATTTAACTTCCATTTGATCACCCCATTAAACAAATTGTGACATAAACTGATGGGCGTCGGGCTCTGCTCCTACTGCAATCCAGGGGTGACTTCTGACGCTAACACAAACCACAGAAGGTCTAGATCTGATCTCAAATTGGGTATCTTCTAACCTAGCTAACCACTCGTATAGCTTCTGATGGATTACTCCAAAGAAAATCTCGTGTATATCAGTAAATATATATATTCCTAACCAATCCTCTGTACTAAGATTAGGGTTCTTTTTCTCGGCTTCAGCGAAGTCCTTTTCTTGATCTTCTATCCACTTCTGAATCTCTATCTTTGATGGAAACCACCTTGACATTTCCTCAAGAATATTCCTGTCTCAGCAAAGGAATCATTTGTTGGCACAGGGGAAGACCCAGGGTTCATCTCCAAGACCGCACCAACAAGCCCTAACTACTAGCCCTTTTGGCAACACCTGTGAGGCAGATGCAGTCTCACCCGAAGTAGCTATGGGGGGGTTGCAGGACAGAGATGTCTACAACCAAAAGGAATACCAAGTGGATCCAATACAATAACAACACACCATTTATATATCAAATCCCAACTTAGATCTACTCCGCACAATTATCTGTCAGATCTAACACAGTAATACAATAGTAGTATATCAAATGAAAAAGAACACAACATCAATCACACACAACACAAGACATATGTGGTTCACCCTGTCTCTAGGGCTACATCCACATAACTGTGCTTTATAATATATTAAGATGAATCATACAGTTCTTGTATCTGCTCTTAGCTAGAAGATCTTCTTTCTTCTCCTCTTTGTCTCTCCCCTCCCTATCCACCCAGCTGTAGGGTTGATCTTCGCACCCAGCTGAAGATCTTACAATACAGACTACTCTCACAACATAATAGTTCTCTCTCAATAGAAATCTCTTCTCATCACATAATCGAACAACAAACTAAGAACGAACCCTCTTCCCTCATCTAGGTTCTTATTTATACATTACAATCACTCACTGACAGTATTAGGCCGAAACCTAAGTGTCAAAACCCTAGATACCAAAACCCTAGGTGTCTAAAACCCTAGGTCAACTTGACTCGCGTTTTCAGGTCTTCGTCAACCTATCTTTCCTTCCTTCTCGCACGGTGCTCCAAAGCATCCAACGATGGATTTTTTCGCTTGTTGAGTTGTCCACGATCCGTCTTCCTTGCTGATCTGTCATCCTCGATCTCCTCGTCTAACGAATTTATTTCTCTTGCTTCGCTCCATTTTTTCTTCTCTTCTTCTCACTTCGACCTAGTATCAGTCACTGTGTCTTCTGTGTGGCTCACATTCCTTCTTTTCTGCCTTAATATTTTCTTACTTCTATACCCAAGGGGAAACAAGAAACAAAACCATTTGTTGGCACAGGGGCAGACCCAGGGTTCAGCTCCAAGAGCGCACCAACAAGCCCTAACTAATGGCCCTTTTGGCAACACCTGCGAGGTAGATGCAGTCTCACTCGAAGTAGTTATGGGGGGGTTGCAGGACAGAGATGTCTACAACCAAAGGGAATACCAAGTGGATCCAATACAAGAACAAAACAACATCTATATATCAAATCCCAACTTAGATCTACTCCACACAACTATTTGTTAGATATAAAATATTAATACAATAGCAGTATATCAACTGACAAAGAACACAACATCAATCACACACAACATAAGATATACGTCGTTCACCCTCTCTCTAGGGCTACGTCCACATAACTGTCCTTTATAATATATTAAGATGAAGCATATAGTTCTTGTCTGCACTCTTAGCTAGCAGATCTTCTTTCTTCTCCTCTTTGTCTCTCCCCTCTCTACACATCCAGTTGCAGGGTTGATCTTCGCACCCAGTTGAAGATCCTACAATACAGACTACTCTCACAATATAATAGTTCTCTCTCAATAGAAATCTCTTCTCATCACATAATCGAACAACAAACTAAGAATGAACCCTCTTCCCTCATATAGGTTCTTATTTATACATTACAATCACTCATCGACAGTCTTAGGCCCAAACCTAAGTGTCAAAACCCTAGATACCAAAACCCTAGGTGTCTAAAACCCTAGGTCAACTTGACCTGCGTTTTCAAGGCTTCGCCAACCTGTTTTTCCTTCCTTATCACATAGTGCTCCAAATCATCCAATGGTGGCTTTTTCCGCTTGCTGAGTTGTCCACGATCTGTCTTCCTTGTTGATCTATCATCCTCGATCTCCTCTTCCAATGACTTGCTTTCTCTTGCTTCGCTCTGTCTTTTCTGCTCTTCTGCTCATTTCGACCTAGTATCAGTCACTGTGTCTTCTGCACGGTTCACATTCCTTCTTTTATGCCTTAATATTTGCTTACTTCCATACCCAAGGGCCAACAGTTATTTACGTGTTTATTTTTATGAGTTTATCATATGCGTGGTTATAACTGTCTGCATGTTTTTGGGTATTTCCTATATATGTTGCATATCTATGTTTACTGTTCTTTAAGTATGAATTCGTTCATTTATGTAATATATTTGTTTGTTATGTTTTATATATAAAGATTCTGCAAGAGTGTTGTGTATGTATGTTTTAAATGCATGCAGTTTGAAAAATTCATGTGGCATAGCTCAGTTGGATACTCGGTATGTTACAGTATCTTCGACAGAGAGAGAACATAAAGCGTTCTCTCGTCTATCATGGACCGGCCTGGGTGGCCCAGGGACGTTACAACATGGTATCAGAGATTCAATTTTCAACACTGAGCCTAGATGGGCCGAGCAAGTTGATTTGAAGAAAAATTTCAGAGAGGATTGTTTTCAAAATGGAGAAATTTTGAGTTATAGAGAATCCATGGTAAATTAGAAATAACAACGCGAAATTGGGAAAAGCCCCAATTTCGGTTGGTAAATTCATGGGAAAATTGAATAAATTCGGACAAGTGATGAGATATTATGGATTTAATATCTGTTCTAGTAAATTCAGACCTGGAATTGGTCAAATTTGAAGTTACAGTGAAACTATGACAGATGGAGCGAGATTGGTAAATAAAATTCTCAATTCGTGAATTGATTTTTGGGTAAATCCGTTCCAGAAATGTCAATCCACAATGATTTGTTGTTGCAGAGGTTGAATGGGTGTTATCAGTGTGAAATTGAGAGAATTTCATAGTTTCATAATGTTTATGGAATAAATGGGGAAAAAGTTAAGCAAAATGCCCAATTTTTTCAGTGGAGTTCATGAGGAAGTGACGTGCGTAAAAAAAATGAATATGCGCAGGTGGGCACACTAAAAACACGTGATGCGCAGTAAAAAGCTTGTGATATGTAAAAATTGGGCATTGTGCGGAAAAATTATGGTGTGTTGGTGTGCGCATTAAATTTTGACACTGTGCGGAAAAATATGGTGTGGGGGTGCACGGTAAATTTTGGCACCACGTAGAAAAATGTGGTGTGCGGGTGCACACGGTAAATTTTGGCGCCGCATGGAAAAATGTTGGTGTACAAGAGCGTGTGCTAAATTTAGCCTTGCATGGTGTACACACACATATTAAGGTGTGCACGGTGTACACACACATAATAATGGTGTGTGGGGTGTATGCAGTATTGGCATAGCGTAGAGGAGTTTGGTTGGTGCGCGCACAATATGGGTATATGTTGTCGTGCCACAGTTCAGTCAATGGTACGCACATAGTATTTGTGTGCGGTGGGGGAGTATTGAAATTTGGCATGGTGTAGTCCATAGAGTAAAATACGCATGGAATATCAACGCGTGATACAAAAATTGTGCGCAACAGGTAATAGTGCAAGAACCAAAACCGTGCACAGTGGATATTGGCGTGCGACACAAAAGTAGTGCGTGCTAGTTATTGGTGTGACAGAGAAGTGATACACAATGGTTTTTAAGTGTGCAGAGCATGATTAACCTTGTGGTGTTGTTGTGAATGGTAAATATGGGTTACAGGTTGAAATTTGTGTGTGTGGAGTCGTTTGGAGGATGAATAACAACATAAAACCAATGATTTTCTGCGACATGTTATTTCATTTGAACGTCATCTTTTTGCAGCGCCTTTTTTAAGCCCTTAAGAGAATTTTTAGCAACTGAAAAAACATGCGACAGAGGTGTATCAAAGGTACACTCTATCTTTGCAGCTCAAATGAAAGAGCTCATATAGATCTTTCTAATGGTATAAATTGTTCGTCAAACGAAGCTTTTATGAGAAAGTTACAACACAAACAGTGGAGGGTAAATTTTAAGACCCAACTAGCTTCAAAGAGCCACAACTTTCTTCTCCGGGACCAGATTGAGGTGCAGGAGAAGTCAATGGAAATATATTGAACCATAGAACACATTCCAAGAGATGAATTAAATTTCTGGGCATGTTAAAAAATTTTAACATGGAAAAGACGGTACTTGTAGCATTCCAGACCAAAAACGCAAATTGGCCTAGAACTTCAACAGGCTGTAACTAGCAACCCATAACCCAGAATGAGGTGAAACTTGGAAATGTTTTCCATAATATGTATATGAGGAAACCCAATTGAGATCCTATGAAAAATCCAATGGATTTGGTGAAAAAATACATAATTACAGCGCAGAGTTGCGCCAAGTTTAAAAATGGACAGAAAAACAATTAATGGGCTAATTTCAAATAACCATAACTTTCTGCTCAAGAGTCAAAATTGAGCATGGGAGTAGGCGTTGGAAAGGTATTGGATAGAGAAGTCTAATTATACACCCAAAAAAATGATTTGGGTAGTAATTTTCACAAGAGAGCAGAAGAATAATTCTGATGCATTATTGGAACAGAATTGTACATAATTTCAAAAATTTGTTAAATTATTTAGCATAACAAATTTAGTTGGTTGCACATTTTGTAGAGTCCAAAAATTTAGTTATTAAGAGAGGATAATGTTGGATTTTAGTTAAAAATAAGCAGAGGTACTTAGAGAAAGAGTGCTATGACATAAATATTTCATAAGATGATCAAAAGCCAAGACCTCAAAATGTCAAGGTATGAATCTGAGTGCAGCCATAAAGTCTTTGGAAGCCACTACAGGAAGTCCTCTCATGTTAGTCAAGTATTCAATGGAATCTAGGCAGGGTAATATATCATGTAGTGAATGAATTACTTAAATTGCATTCACTCCGAAAGAAGCCAATATACAAGTTAAGAAATGCATTGGAGTCATATCTATTATAAAAGGATTTGACTATCAGAATGATAGTAATCAAATAAAGGAAGAGGCTTAATTCATTTATGGATCAAGAGTGCATCATATCCACGGATTAGCTATGCAATTATAGAGTAATTATTTCCTTATGTTTATCAGAGTGTGCAGTGGAAGCATGGTATGAAGGGCATCATTATGGCATGATAGAAGTGGATTGTGCAAGGCAGGTTGAAGTCAGATTGGTCAAGACAAGGGAAAGTAATAGCCAGCAAGAAAATCCATGTACTGATATGATCAGTTAAGGAAGGGATAAATCAATTACCTCAAGAAGGAAGTTGGTTTTAATTGTCCAAGGTTACTCAGAAAACTGGAAATAGAATTGGGTCATGTAGGAGTTGGATCAGAGGGATTTGAATAATAGTGGAATGCTGAAAATTAATATCATCGTAATATGTAGTTGCAAGTCCATGAACATGCTATGAGAATGGAAGAATAATTCATGGGGTAGATATCAAGAAAATGGAAATGAATGAAAATACTCCAAGAGGGAAAGCAAGAATATTAGAGGATTGTTGATGCAATTCAAAAGGTATGGAAGATACTTCCATAATAGCATAGAGATGTCAAAGCCAAGGAAGACTTAAAAGTGAATTGAATCTTTGTAGAGAGTCAATAAGGAACCATGAAGAATAAAATGGTTCTATGCATGGTTTTAAATGCAAAAGATATGGGAATGAGAAAAATCCATCTCAAATGGCATAGACCCTTGAGTGACATTCACAGGGGGTGGGAGTATCACTTGAAATTATGTTGGTAAATTAAAAGTAGTATTGAGTACTTTTAATTAAGTCTTTGCAGCTAGAGTAGGAAGCATATGTGAATCCTTACAGTATGCTAAGAGATTGGCTATGTAAGACAAGCTTGAGGCTAGTTGGCAAGGAGAAGAGAAGAATGCAAGAAACTCAAATACTAAAGTTTTCAGTACAGAAAGAGCTGAAGTAGTTTAGTCCAAAAAATAAATGGATGTTGAAGATCCAAAGTCTATAAGACAACATGATGAGAATTATAATTCATCCAAGTATGAGTTGGGATAGATGGATCCAGGAAGTAAATAAAAGCTGAAGGTAATATCAATTTATTATTTGGATGGAAAAGAAAAGGCAGCCAAGAGTTATTTGGATAGAAAGTGCTCAGGTCAGAAATAATCATGCACAGTGGTCACCGTGAAGAGCACATGAAGATATAGGAATCCAGAAGAATTGAAGAATTCTAGGATAAACAAGGAAAGGTGATACATGGAGAAATAATTTGTTGCAATTACAGTAGCAGCAGGAAGCAACAGAAGGTTGGAATATTCATTATAAGGATGATAAAGAGGCATGAAAACTTCTACTGTCATCAACTATTCAGGTAACATTAAATTCGTTTAATGGCAACCATACAGGTAAGTATTACTGTTTTGGAAATTATGTTGCATAATTGCCAAAGGGAAATCCAGGTGACAAATTCCCCAAATTGAATTTTATAATACGATGTATGTTATTATTAAGTGCATTAACATGATTAAGTTACCACTAGGTGTGGTAAAGGCTAGAGGCCCACTGTAGTTATCAAAGCTTTTATCTTTTGAATGCGCACAATGACATAGTAGCATGTCATGTTAATTTGGTTATGAGGCAATAACCAAAGAAAATAAAAGATAAGAACTTGTTATAGGAATGATGCTAGGAAAGCTAGTCATGTATGAGACTAGGACATGGTTGGATATGGCAAGGTATGGTTATAGAAAGATTATGTGACACACAAACACCAAATGAGCTTCCTACGTTTAAATAAAACTTGGATTGCAACCTTTTTTCTAACACTAATAAACACCACAAAATTGTATTCTTGGTGTAGTGTTCAGGTCGAAAAGGAAGGCATCCAAGTGATTGTGAAGACAATGGGAAGTGTGTGGAGATGTATCAAGACATTGGACAGATTTCCAATTTATGAATGGTGAGATACATGATTTAGATAAAGATCATTCTGAAAATCAATACAAGGGTGCTCATGTCTAGTGAGTGGTAGAGTTGCACTCATACATGATGGAATTGTATACTTAAATTCACTTTGATGAATGCATTTTGTCAGTACATGTATATATGTTTTTGGTATGGAAATAATTATACTAATGGATGAAATGTTGCTAACTCATGAAGTTGAGAACATTTCAGGAACTGTTAAACACTACAACAGGAAATTTGCAAGTTAGGTAGTCATAATAATAGTGACTACAAAAACTTTCTTGTTCAAAAAATTGAAGGAATGAACTTACTGTTATTAATTATGAACATGCATATGCATAGAATTATGAAATAGAATTTCATATTTTGGGAAAAGTCGAATTCCTTATGAAGTTAATTTGATTTCTAAAATGGAAATTTTATAATGCTCTCTCATGATAATTGCATGTGTATGATGCAGATGAGATGATAATGATTAAAGTTGGAACTCCTGGAGCCACGATGCTTTGATACTTCCTGTCCAGCCTGTGTTGGAGCCCTGGAAGGGAAGTTGAGCAACCGATGAACTGTTGGATAGTGAAGGTGCATACTACCTTGGGTTGTACAGACATGTGGGGAATAGAGACCATTGGTTAGAGTGTTGCTGAGTTTTGGCACCTTGGACTATATTATGTTGATGTTGATTGTGGGCATGGTTATCTTGGGAAGCCATTTCTCTGATGGAGCCACAACCTTGCTCGGGGGTGGTACGCTATTGAGAGTTATCAGCAGTGAGATCTAAGGTTAGGTGGAATGTCGTGGATCTACAACTAGTTGTTGCTTCAATGAGTTTTAATTGAAGCATGTAATAAGGAAAAATGAGCTGAATTATTTCCTAGAGCATCTCTAGGAAACAGAGCAATTGACTTCCGGTTGCAGTATGAGTATGAGAATTGGTGTTGGAAAGTAGAGAACCAGATAGGTAACAAGATTCCAATAGCTAAAGCTTGGATATATTAAATAATTTGAATGGTACATGGTATATAATGCACTGAGGATACTGCATAAATAAGGGGAGGGAATTGTAATATCCCCAGGTTGAACCCCAACTATAAATGTAATAATGTACTAAAGCTGGTGAGTTGTTTTATATATTTTTGGCATGCATCTTTCATGGCATAGTGCGTGCATGTACTGCGCATTAAAAGGATTAAGTGTGCACATTCCAGGATACCACGCGCAACAAACTTAAGTGCGCGCGATTTTGAGGCCAGTGAGCCTTTGTGCATATGTTGTGTTTTATAGGCTGGTGAGCCAGTTATCATAAGATATCATTCTTATGTTTTGTATTAGGCAAAAGAGCCTAGATGCTAAAGGCTAGAGTGCCTATTTATGTATATGTCCTATCATTAATATAAAATACATCGGTGTGTGCAGACCGACCACGTTAAAAGAGATAGGGGACTAAACTCCACTAGTTAGGGAAAGGGAGGGCCAAAAGTTAAGGGAAAGGGATAAGCTAGGGAGCTTAAGCCAAAAATGAATATTATATTAATATTTCTTAAATCATAAAGTATGGATAATTATTTTATCCTAAGTTCCAAAGTTGGGGACAAGTGGTCCAAAGTAGCTCCCAACATGACAAGTGTCAAGTTGGGGACATGCATACATATTGTTGGGACTTTGTTCATTTTCCATCATTCTTTCCATCATTCCTTTCATCATTGAGTCATCCAGTCAATCATCCACGAACATTCACACACCATTGAGCTATCCTTCGTATCTTCATGACTGTACCTGAGCCTGTATCCATAGCCATTTTTGTGTTGGTGTACCTGGTTAGCTTGGGAGTTGGACTAAAAAAGAGGGTTGTCAGGCCAGTGGGATATTGAAGAGGTGGGTTGTTAGGCCCGTGAGAAATTCTCTGGGTGAGAGAATTTCTGGGAATTGATTTCCTGAAGGTGCTAAGCTACAGCTACAGTGATCTGAGACTTCATGTCCGACTTGTTGCTGAAGACCAGAAAGGAAGTGGGGTAGTCGAAGGACTGGTGAGCAGAGAAGGGGCACACTTCCTGGGTGGGACAGGCATGCGGGGAATGAGGAACTATAGGTTTTTAGTTTGAGTTGGCACCTAAGATGGAGTCTTTCCTACTATCTATGATCCTTTAGCCTGGTTAGGAATCCCTTTACCCAGGTGGAGTTTAGTCCCAGCTTGGGGGTGACTCACTGTTGAGAGTGATGAACAGTGTGGTCTAAGGCTGGGAGGTTTGTTGACGGTCTACACACAGTTGGTGATATTATTACCAATATAAGTGTCAACTGTGTGATAAATTTACATGCTGCATAGTTATTTACGTGTTTATTTTTATGGGTTTATCATATGCATGGTTATAACTGTCTGTATGTTTTTGGGTATTTCCTATATATGCTGCATATCTATGTTTACTATTATTTTAGTATGAATTCGTGCATTTATGTAATATATTTGTCTGTTACATTTTACATATAAAGCTTCCACAAGAGTGTTGTGTGTGTATGTTTTAAATGCATGCAGTTTGAAAAATTCATGTGGCATAGCAAGTTGGATACTGGGTATGTTACAGTATGTTCCATAGAAAGAAAACATAAAGCGTTCTCTCGTGTATCGTGGCTCGGCCTGGGTGGACAGGGCATGTTACAATTTACCTTGCAGGAATCATAACTATCCCAAGCCTACCTACAAAGAGCTGAATTCAGAGATGGAAAAAGAGAATTTTATTTAAAATTTTCTTCCCAAGCTCGTATCAAAACATGCGCGGGTTTTTAACCCCACACACGCATCTTTAGAGAACGTGCACCAACAACACTGTGTTTCCCAACACGTTCTGCATACAATGCTCCAATAGGTCATTATTTCCTTATGCATTGGCACCACGTGCGCCTCTGTCTATTCTGTGACCCACGCATCTGTCCAGAAATACAACATTGTAAGGGCTTTTTGTGATATTGTGAAGGCCCCTAGCCTTCTAAATATTGATTCTATGCAATTTTTAATATGCACCACACTTAGATTCCCTCTCCACATGAAGGATTAGTCAAAACATAGGCACTTAGGGGGTTAAGAACCATATTTCTCCTCTTTTGATTTCATTTTCTACCACATGGATGGCTTGTTTTGATTATAAAAGTTAAGTTAGGATCATTTTCTATCACATATATAAACACTTGCATTGGGACCAGAAAACTAACTTCAATCATTGAGTATGCTCTTCTCTTGCACCATAGAGCGATCTTGAGAATCAAAAAAATGACTGAGGGAAGATTTCATCTCCCTTAAAAACAAAATCTTTAGGAGAGGACAAAGCCCCCATAGAGCCCCTCTTAGTTTCTTTTAAAAACATCTTAAATTTGTAAAGGGCCCATACATGCCCACATGTTGCAAAGTTAGATAGTTTTTGAAGCTACTTTCTTAGTTTACATCACTAGGGGAGTTTAAAGATTATTGTAACGGGCCCATACATGCCCACATGCTTTCAATCTAGGATAGTTTTTTAAGCTTTCTTAGATTAAATCACATTAGGGAGTTTAAAGGATTAGTAAGGACCCATATGTCCACATGCTAGTTCTTTAGGGACTTTAAAATTTTGCAAGGTTGTACCAATGGCATCTAGTAAGATAGGTAATCAAGACTTGAAAAGGACCACACGAAGTCCACATGCTGCAAGGTGATACCTAACTTATTAAAAATTTGACACATTTTATCACTTGCTCACACACAAAGTCACTACTCACTCACATAATTTTGTCTCGAATTTTGGAGGTTGAAGTAGGTTTCCTCCAAAGGGATTCTGAAATGTCCCACTTTTTATTGAAGGAATTATCCATGCCCACTTAATTCAAACGCGATTGGTTCACACCCCCAATCTCTCAAACAACCACATCTAAATTTTTTCTAAAAACTCACTAAGTTTTCCTCCACGGGAGGTGCTAAAAGAAATTATTTAGTCTAGGTAGGATCTCAGGGATAGGCATCCAAATAACTCCCCATTATTTGGTTCTCACATCTTCAAACATTAGAAGTTGACAAATAGGGAACTTTAAAATCCTCCAAGTCAAGTGTTCCTAACACCATAAGATAGAGAGATACCCATGAAGGGTCAAAGGCCGAGGTCTGGTTGTTCTGTGCATCCCCCCTTGAGGCACCCACCTCTTGGATGGGATCCACCCCATGACCCATTTCTGAGGCCGAAAATCTAAATGCCACACTTTGACCGAGGTACCTAGTGGCCAAATTTTAGGATAGCTACCCAGGTGGCCATTGTGGGTTGCAATTGCACCTTGATTAGATTTTGTGTGGCTATTGGGAAATATCGCCAGTTCTTTCGGGATATGCACCCTCTACCCCTCATTGTAACTGATTGTTTCATCCTTCACTAGTTCCTCTTCCAGTGGCTTCAGACCCCACTATTGAGTGCTATTGGAAGGTCCAGTGCTATTTGAGAGGAAGGACGTTACGTATTTTAAGACACGAGCATTTGTTTTCTTTGTTCTCCCACACAGACAAAATCCACCTACCCGCATGTATGCTTATTTTTCAATTGATTTATGTATGATGCTCTTGTGATTACATGCAATTGTGAGATGTATTGTGAAGGTCCTGTTGATTAAGGTTGGTTTTCATTGATGTCAACCCTTGAAGAAAGACCCATAGCACAAAGGTTTGGGTAATGGACCCAAGTTTGTTTGAAGTAAAGATGATTCATTATTGTATTGTCATGGTTGATAATAATTAAAGATGGATGAACTCCAAAGTGATCCCCTTATGGTGAAATCCCTCACGAGAAAACGCTTTGTGGAGTAAGAGAACCCATGATTAATTATGGAATAATGAGATGAAGGAGAGTGAATTTGTCAGGGAAACTATCCTATATGGATAGTTCTTGTTATTCCATTTCCGGTGGTATGTGGAACGTCACATAACTCCTCACGGTTAGAGAGTTATGACCATGTGAAGTTGGAGAACCCAGGTTTGGGTAATGGACCCAAGTTTGTTTGATGGATAAAGATATGATTTTTGATATATTTGAAGGTAATACTATTTGAAGGTAATATTATTTCAAGTCATCTCACCATTTTCGCAATAACGTTTTTTTCTAGAATGATTCGGACTATGAAATTTCTATGCCATTGAGGAAACATATCCAAGTATCTATGGTAAAATATTCAACTTGTGGGTCATTGTATTTTTGGATTTACACTCCGTGGAATATAGGGTTTGTGGCTAGTCGTGAAAAATAGTCAAAAACAGGTGTTTTGGGTAAAACCATCATGACTTCTTCATAATAGATCCAAATTTAGTAAGAACAAATGTTTTTGTTAGAGTATAGTCTGTAGTATTTTGTGTAATAGTTTCATATCAATTCAAAAAATATTCCATGTGGTACATGCTCTACAAGTTTGCTCTCTAGAATAAGCCAGAATTCAACAAGGTGTGCCATTTTTGCTATAAATCATTTTTTGAGAGGTCCCAAGTAGTGAAAACTGGAGGAATTTCATAAACCACACTGAATAACATTGTGTATCAGTTTCATATCTTTATTCATTATAGGTACAAAGTTATGATTATTTCAAGTTAGGGTTGTTGACTAATCCAAAACTAGTCTTGTGAGACTAAAGAAAAGTTTGATAAAAATGCTAGTCTCTTGTTAAAGTTAAGGAAGGTTTGCAGGAATGTGATCATATACACCAGGTCTATTACAGAGCTAAAAATCAGATTTGGATGATGAAATTGTTGAGAGATTTTGGTTTAGGTACATGTTGAGTACATGGTTGAGACACGTAGTTGATGGGTTGGCACATACATGAGGTGTATAGTTGATGATGTTGGTACATATTGATGAGTCATAGTTAATGAGTAGTTGACATATTATTGGTACATACTTGGTACATGGTTGGATGCAGTTGTTTATGGTACAGGTTGATTATAGGTTGTTTGGTATAGGCTGGTGCATGGTTGATACACTTGTTTATGGTACAGTTTGATTACAAGTTGAGGTACAGGTTGATGCATGGTTAATGCATGGTTCATATTTATTGGTACAGGTTTACAGCAGTATATCTCACAGTGATAGTGTGATAGTGGTTCCATCATTCTACTTCTACTTCAGGGCGTTTGGACGGGGCAAGGACATGTGGTTTTAGCCACCTTCCAGTTGTAGCCAGAGAACATAGGGGGTTGTAGCCTCCTTCTGGTTGTATCCAAAGAATTAGGGAGTTGTAGCTTCCCTCAGGTTGTAGCCTGAGAAACTAGGGGTTTGGAGCCTCCTTCCAGTTGCAGTTGGAAAACAAAGGAAGTTGGTGCTTCCAATGAATGTAATTCTTCAATACATATAAGAAAAAGCATTCTGTGCTTTTCTCCTGATTTGGGTTTCCACGTAAAACATTGGTGTACTGTGTATGTGTGTGATTGTTTATTTCTTACTGCTCATTATTGGATAATAATTCTACATTGATATAAAATTTGAAGAAAAAGGATTATAATTACGCTATTACTGATTCACCCCCCTTCTCATGTTCGACAACGTGTCTAAATATCCTAACATCTCAGTAATCCAACAATTGGTATCAGAGCAGGTTCCTTCAGAAATCAGTTTAACCACTGAAAGGTAGATCATGGAGAGTACCAACTCGTATAAAAATGGAATACCACAGTTTGATGGACAAAAGTATGCTTTTTGGAGCATAAGGATGAAGACATATATATAGGCACAGGGATTTCAAGTTTGGCAATCAATTGTAGATGG
>JASDQU010587402.1:45504-57296 GCA_032191745.1 Picea mariana | reverse complement strand
TGACACATGATTGGTACATATTTGGTACATGGTTGGATGCACTTGTTTATGGTAAAGGTTGATTACATGTTGTTTGGTATAGGTTGGTGCATGGTTGATGCACTTGTTTATGGTACAGGTTGATTACAGGTTAAGGTACAGGTTGATGCGTGGTTCAGATTTATTGGTACCGATTTATAGCAGTATATCTCACAGTGATAGTGTGACTGTGGTTCCATCATTCTACTTCTACTTCAGGGTGATTAGACGGGGCAAAGAAAGGTGGTTGTAGCCACCTTCCGGTTGTAGCCAGAGAACACAGGGGGTTGTAGCCTCCTTCTAGTTGTAGCCAGAGAATTGGGGAGTTGGAGCTTCCCTTAGGTTGTAGCCTGAGAAAATAGGGGGTTTGAGCCTCCTTCCAGTTGCAACTGGAAAACAAAGGAAGTTGGTGCTTCCAATGAATGTAATTCTTCAAGACATATAAGAAAAATCATTCTGTGGTTTTCTCCCGATCTGGGTTTCCACGTAAAACATTGGTGTACTGTGTATGTGTGTGATTGACTATGTATGTGTGTGATTGTTTATTTCTTACTGCTCATTATTGGATAATAATTCTACATTGATATAACTTTTGAAGAAAAAGGATTATAATTATGCTATTACTGATTCACCCCCCCTCTCAGTAATCCAACAGGTCCAGGTTATACAAAAACAATTTTTCATTTTATTGCTCTCATAACCATTCGCACACATTCACTTTGCTAGTTGGACATCATAGGGGATATACAGAATCCCTGTTGTTCTAGATGATTGCAGAACCTCCCTCCCCTTCTAGGAGGAGTTCCTAGTCTCGCCAACTCATCGGCTCAACCCTCTCACACCCCTGTGAGTGCTACTATTTTGGGATCAACTTTACTTGGTTCCACTTTACTTGGGTCCACTTCCCAAGGTCAACCCTCCACTAGCTCTCCTTTACACAAAAGCGAGGGGAAAAATTCTTCCCAAGGGGGAAGTACAACTCCACCTAACCCCCCTCACGGGCCAGGTGGACAAAACACTCACACCATGGATGGAACTAATCCTCCACCACCACTCTAGATGCCATACTTGCCTTCCCTCAACATACCATATCTGAGTAAGCTGACCAATGATCCTATATTGCACGACCCCACATGGCTTGCAATGCCTACCAAACTACCTTCATACATTCCTAAATTTGAAAGAAAAGAAGGAGAAGATCGCGCCAACCATGTCATGACCTTCCACCTATGATTCTCTTCCAACAACATCATGGATGACTCCATTCGATTAAGGTTATTTCAGTGCACACTCACAAGCCTATCATCCAAGTGGTATGTAGATGAATAATCAGGGTCCCATGTGACTTTTGAATCATTGGCCAAAACATTTTTGACCTTATTTCAACAACCAATCTTCCATGACAATGGTCTAGAATTGCTCTTTGAGTTTAAACAAACCTCAGCCACACATATCTTTGACCACATCCATGAATGGCGTTGGAGACATGGTTTATGCAAAGAAGAACCCACCAAGCAAAAATCCCTCGACTTGTTTCTCATATCACTCATTCCCATCCTTGCCAAAGATGTGGCCTCCACCTTCCCCAATCTGAAGAGGAATCCATCAGCAAGGCTCAATAGTACAACCTCATTTAGTCATAGTCAGGATACTTATAAATAGTACTACCTGACACCCCAAGACCCGTACCATTCGGTCAGGAAAAACCTAGGATGTCTCACTCAGTGGATGGATTGATTGGTACCACAACACACCACAATTTGTACATCCAACCACCACCTATGTACGGTACACCCCAACATCCACCAGTGTATGGAGGACCCCCGTATTACCCTCCTCCCCCTTATCAACAACCATACCCTATTGTTCCCCTTCCACCCATAAGTGTTACACATTATTTTCATCATCCCTCTGACCGTTAATGATGTAAAACTATCTATAGTCTTCAGAGGGGTTAGTGGCCTGAGTTCCCAACGAGAGAAGGGAGAAGGAATTTTCCTGAGAAAATAAGTTGCATTCTCCTTTGTAAAAACCCTATTAAAGAGGATGTTTGTAGGCTTCTATATAGATAGGGTGCAAGAATTCCTGATTCTCGTAGGCTGCACCATATCTGGGTTGCGAGAGGTTTGTAGGTTGCTCTATAAGCAGGGTGCGAGAATTCTCACACATGGGAAAAACAAGAATTTTTTTTATGCTTCAAGAAGGAGAAACTTCCATGGTGAGGTGGCATACGAATGGTTTGGATCTTAATCGCTTTCATGATTTAGTGGGATCATCCTAACCTCCTCACCTTATCCTCTTCAACTTATAAAAGGAGAGGAGCTCTCATGGAGAAAGTTAGCTTTTGATCTTTTAGCTTTGGAAGTTGGATTTGGCTTGGAATTATTAGCTTGGTTGGAGTGTCTTTGAGTTTTGTCTTTGTCAAGAGAGATTGTGAATATTATTAGATCTGTGCTCTCATAATTATTTGAATGGAAGTGTGTGGGGAATGACAGGCAGTTGGAAGGGATCTTACGACATCAAGGTCATGGTTGTAATCTCTCTTTCACATTCAATATGATTCTTTCCTATAAAGCTTGTTGTGTTTTATTGTATGATTCCTTGATCACATACATAGGTTTATATTGAGCTTATGTTATTGCTATCACTTTTGTTGGTTGTGTTCTTTTGCAGGTTCATCATTGTATGAGTGTTGGAACAGAGCTAGGATGGCGATGGAGAGAGGAAGCAACGTTTAAATGGTATGTCACATGTCCCTCTTTAGTTAGTAAATTCAATATCTAAAACTTAAGGAAAGCGTCATATTATGGTGTGTTTTGTTCTAGATCTAGGTGGATCTGGGGAGATTAGTTAGTGTCCGCATATAGCGATTTATCCAATAACAATAAGTGGACCCTCTCCACCACCCATAATGCACCCGACTATTCAACCAAGTTCTGGTAACCCCTCTACCTCAGCTTACACCCTAAGCACTAGTGAAAGCACTATGCTTTCCTACGTACCCTACGGATCATTGCCACAAAATATTCCATATTTCCCATTTCCTGGTCCTCCACAGCCCATTTCTCCTCCACAAGGACAACCACACGCTGGGGTTATCTTTGTTCAGCCCTCTCCCATTGAGAAATTTCAAAATTTTGAACAATTGAATACAGAAAATCCGACCCATTAGTCGCATAGTGCCAAAAAGAAAGGAAAAAAAGAAACAATAATAACCCAGGACCAGGGGAAAACAACCCCCAACAAAACCAACCTGCTGGGGGCAACCAGAATCAGAGGAACCAGAACCCCCAAGGGGGAAATAACAACAAACACCAAGGGAGGAACAACAACAACCTCTGGATGAACTTCCCTTGTGCCCTTTGCGGTGAGCATGGTCATTACACTCACCATTTCCCCCAAATCACCGACTTCAAATAGATGAAAGATTCCATGAATGCACCTTGTACTCCAGCACCGCCTGCTCTTCAGTAGGCCCCACAACAATATTTGCAACAACCACCCCCAGCGGTGTTACAAAAATCTATTCCACATCAAGGTGTGATGAATACCCAACAGGAAATGCACCCTGCCCCACCACAAATGGGATAGTATCAAAATCTTGGGAATCCGGCGGATCGCACTATCCTCCTCACTAGCGAAGAAGAAATTCTTCTCCAAACGTGTAGTCATCAATACATCGCACCCTCTGAATATACTCCCACCACCTCAGATATAGTTCTAGTTACAACCGGACAACCTTTGATGATTCCACACCCTAGCACTGAACCACCCCTTCATATCCCTCTCATCCCATTATGACAGAATGTCAACAACCCTCAGGCTAGGGCGGCACACAATTATATCTTGGTCAATGAATTGTCACAAACTCTTGTAGCCATGTCAGTCTTAGAAGTCCTCCAAACTTGTCCCACCCAATGGAAATCATTGCTTTCCACTTTGGGGGAAGTCGACCCTAATGATACTCGACTCATCACTTTTTATCTAGATTGTGGGGAACCCCGTCTCCTCACTTTGGTATCTTTACAGATACCAGTCAAAATTTGAAACATCATAGTTCATTGATGCATCATTGATGAAGGTGAATCCACATGCATCATGTCCAAAAATGCATGGCAGAAACTTAGCTCCCCCAAGCTAATACCATCCACCATCACTTTAAGAGCTTATGATGGACGACCATCCTCCCCTGAAGGGCTCTTTCAAAATGTCCCCATTGAACTCGGGGGAAAAACCATCCTTATTGACATTGAGGTTATCGACGCCCCGCTCGATTACAACATCTTGTTTGGACATAGTTACATGTACACGATGAAGGTTGTTTCCTCTTCTATGTTTCAAACGATGATGTTCCCCCACATCGGGAAGATCATCAACATCGAACAAGTTTCACATTACAAGCCTGACACTTCCTCCAACATCGAGAACATCCTACCTCTTGTCCAAACTAATCCCGATGCCTACCCACTCATCGAGATGGGCCCAAAAAGTTTCAAGGACCCATCCTTGCTATGGACATAGCATGGAGCACCACCGCTCATACATCCCTCAGCACAATTCTGTGTCATATCTTCCGATGGAACGAAAACTAGAGATACCCTTTCTCCCACTGAGGCTTCTTCACTACCCCATGTCCCACTAGTGGAAGAAATCCTACCTCAGGCATTACTTGAGAACCCTAGGTCGCCTCTTACCACCGATTTCACCCTTCCCCAAGGGAAAATCCCTGTTTGGGAGACCATCCCCCAAGCCATCACTCAAATACCCTTCTTCTACCCCCCACTAGGTGTACAAGATTTCTAGGTAGCCGCAACACTTACCCTTCCTAAAATGGTGCTTGCCATTCTGGTATGGTATCTACTTCCACCCGCGATGGTCCCCCAGCCATCCCTCCCTCCTCAAATAGAAGGAATCTCGATGCGGATTCCAATACTAACTCCAACCGCACCACCCTCACCCCCACTTGCTAGAACCACTTCTATAGTTGGGGGAAAACAAAAGAATAAAGAGTCCACCTCTCCAATTCCCCCGCCCGAGTTCAACCTCCTTGCGCACTATGAGAGAAAGAAGGACACCCCAAAAATATATGTCCCTCTCTCCCTGAGTTACGCAATCTGATCCAACTCCCTCGAGCAACCACATCACCCATCGCTTCACCAAGCACACATAGTACTACCACTACATCCCCTACTATAGGTAGCAAAGGGCTGCGAACCAAATTCACATGTGCCATTTGTTAGGAGTATGGCCATTATACCCACCATTTCCCTGCACTACCTCAGTTTCGACAGACACTAATGTCAGTATGCCAAATATTTCAATAAGAACCCCCTCCATCCATGTCATCAAGTATCAATGTCCTACGATCATTGAATACAGGTGTCGTCAAATGGCCCTTATTCAAAATCATCCAATCACCCCACTTCCAGCGATGACAATGATTCCCCCTACTCCCTCTTCAGATATTGTTCATATTCTCTCTCCTAAGCCTGAGGCACTCCCTAGTCCTCCATGGTTCATGGATAGCATGTATGAGGATTTTCCCCCACATTCCCCCAATTCTCTGGTTTATTTCCCCACGGAAATTTTACGCCCGACCACAATTTTTAACCCACAGTGTTAGCGTCAGAAGTCACTCCTATATTGCAGCAGGAGCAGAGCCTGACGCCCATCAGTTTATGTCATGATTTATTTAATGGGGTGATCGGATGGAGGTTAACTCAAACGATGTGGTTCCAACTTCGAGACTAGGCCAGGCATGTATGGGAAAATGAGGTCTTAGGTAACTTCAGACAGTGAGGTGTAGTAAGGGTGAGTAGGGGGAAGACTTATATCAGGGAGATGCGAAGGTCTGTAGTAAACATCAGGTTTCCAATAGACTGTAGAAGAAGGCATCCAAACACAAGATCTTCTTGCGCTCAAACACAGAAAACCGGAGAATACAATAATGCATAAAAAAATCCTTTATCATGACATAATTGCAATGATCCACACGAATCATTCGTTCACGAACTCTCCTTGTATGAGATGAAAATTTAGATGGATTAAGAAGATTGTCTGTTATAAAATAGGAAATCTCATATACAGATGCATGACCAGAAAGCTAGAATGTCTGCTAAAACTTTATAATCGGGAGCTCTGCTCTACCATTGATACCTACAAAATACAAAAGACTGAGTTTATATACTCAGGAAAATTCACCTCACAGAGGCGTGCCCAGTCACTCAAGGCTTGATGTCCCTTCAATCAAAATCGTACTGATATCTTTCTTTAAATGGCACCTTAACTACGCATGGCTCCTGTAAGGAGGATAGCTGAGCCATGAAGTGCTCGGCTAGAGTGCACAGACTTCTCTGTCGAGTCGAGGACTTCGGCATGGCTTCGTTGAGAGAATCGATACACAGGACCTCTGTGAGCAGGTGGCTCAGCAGACCCTCCATTCCCTTCATTTAATGAATGAAAGGAGGTTTCAACCACTCGCTCTTGCATTCATTTACTTCAATACTAGAAACATTATTAAGATCGGGTCCGATGGCACCTGGAGATCGTGATGATCCCCTCTGCAACTAAACTCAGCGTCTTTGGCCTTCTTTATGCAGCCCCTTCCTCTCCCCATGTGACCATGGGCTGTGACCATATGCTTTCGGCGTTCGCGAATATGAAAGGGATAACCTTTGCCGATTGAAATCGCGATGAGCGATATGCCGAGACGGCTCAATATGGAACCACGCATCCCTCTATATCTGACAACTTTTAACTCTCCCGGTGATACCGTGGGCCCCAGTCCGAGATTCTCCCGACACCTCGCGCATCAAAAAATAACGGAGCTACTCTTTGCATGTTGGAGTCGCGATGGGCAAAGCACCAAGATGGATCTATTTGCTTCCAGGTGTTCCCTCTCGATGGACGGCTGAAAACACTTCATGATACCACGAGCCCCACCTTTTATGCTTTCGGCGCTATCGGGGTTCGGGGTTTCGTGATGTTGAAAAACATGAAACTCTCGCCCTACGAACTCCCGACCTCCGAAACGCCGACGTGGCCAGATCTTGCGAAAGACGTCCTTAGGATGAATGGACGAGGGGGCATTCAATATTTACAAGGGAGCCGCCCTCATTTGCAGGCTCGCTTGATATGACCCAGGGCTGAGACCGTGGGCTCGGCGCCAAAGGCACTTTCGGTGTTTCGCTGATCGGTACTTCTAAGTGCAATGAGCTAAGGGCTCCCTGTTCCCCGAAACCCCGATCCGCGATATGCCGATAGGCTGCCACCTGTCCCAGTTAGATCGGACTATCCGAACCTGCTGATTGAAATACGAGAGTTGTCCTTTGCGCTAAACCTTGGGCAATTCGGTAGCTCCGAAAACCTAGTGACTGTCGATTTGCTTTGTAAAATAGATCTTGGATGCTGTCGATGACATTTTTCCTGCTTGCTTGACCTGCTATTTGGAAAAACAGGGATTCTCCCGTGCCGCGCTTGGGAATTTCGTGTGCAATCTACAACCCTGGGTACTTCTGCACCAAATGAAAAAAATAATCGCTAACATTAGGCTCCATGGGGGATAGAGTCGTCTCTATGATGCTCTAAGAACTCCTTCCGCAGCTTCAGTGCCTTTCTATAGGGCTATGGAGTCACTTATTAGGCCAAAAACATGCAAAAAGAAACTAAACAAAGAACTAAAGGACAATATTTACAAACAAGGGAGCCGTCTAAGGCTCAAATAAAACATTTCTTCAGAAAATGCCCATTCACTGGGCTGATGAAAACCTCTTCATCCTCCAGATATTGCAACCCATATGTGTTGTTGGAGAAAATCTCAGAGATATTGAAGGGGCCAATCCAAAGGGCGTCAAACTTGCTATGTTTTCCTTTATCCTGCCTGGGGGCGTCCCACTTGAATACCAACTCCCTGATCTCGAAATCTTTCTTCCTGGCCTTCTTGTCGAAAGCCTGCTTGATCTTTTCCTGGTGATTATGAGCTGCGGTCCTCACCTGCTCTTTGATATGTTGCACTTCTATTATCTGATGAATCCTCCTGATCATATGATCTGTTTCTCCCTCATAGTATTGAAAGAATTTTGCCACAGGTAAGGCGAGCTGAGTAGGAAAAACTGCCTCTAATCCGTAGATTAGCTGAAAAGGCAAAGTGCCCAGAGATTTCTTCATTGTCACATGATCAACCCACAGAGAAAACTTCAACTTTGAATCCCAGGCCCTTTTGTTGTCTTCCAACAGCCTTTTGATGATCCTTATTAGGCTTTTGTTGGAGGACTCTGCTAAACCATTGCCCTGGGGATAGTAGGGGGTGGAGTGAATTAGTGAGATATGGAACTACTCACAGAACTTAATTATAGGCTCAGACTTGAAAGAAGTAGCATTATCGGTGACGATCCTGCTGGGACAGCCAAATCTGGCTATGATATCCTCCAAGAAGCTGATAATTACTTTGTGAGATGCACTTTTGGTAGGGACAGCTTCTATCCACTTGGTGAAATAATCTGTTGCTGTCAGGATCCATCTGTTTTGACTGCTTGAGGGAGGATGAATTTCTCCAATGAAGTCCAGCCCCCATTGCTAAAAAGGAGATGGAGATACTATAGGCTTCAATGGCAGTGATTTGAGCTGTTTCTTTTCTGAGAACTTTTGGCATTTGATGCAAGCTCTGATTCCTTTGCAGACATCAGCGAATAAAGTAGGCCAGTAATATCCATCCCTGAGGATCTTATGAGCTATGGTCTTCTAGAACTGATGCCCCCCACAAAGGCCTTCATGGAAATCAAACATAACTCTCTGGGCTTCTGGTGGGTTCAAACATCTCAGCAGCATCCCCAAAGGATCTCTCCAGTACAAAACTTGCTCAATGAGACAATACCTGACCACCTTGAGCTTTAAATCTCTTGCCCTGCTTTTACCCATTCCATCTGGAGGCTTCAATTCTTGCATAAAATACAAGATATCCTTGTACCAGGCCCATGTTGCTAGTGATAAGGCACTCTGAGAATCCTTATTGGATGATTCGACTTGCGGATTTTCTGAACATGCGTTGATGGAACTAATCCCCAAAGCTTTACAATTGGATTCAACTAGCAGCTTGGCTAAACCTTTCCCCTTAACCAACTTGGTGGGTTTAATCTCTAGATCAAACTCTAGGATCTTGTCAATCCACCTACCTCTTCTTCCGTCTATGTTAGGCTGCATAAGAATGTCCTTCACGAAAGCTGAAGGGACGTATGATGTCACCTTCGAATGCAAGACGTAGATCCTAAAAGCTTTGAGGGATTTCACTAAGGCATAGTCCTGCTTCTCCATGATCTCATACCTGGTCTCCTCATCTCTTAATGCCTTGCTGAAAAAGGCGATGGGTTGCTCACGCCCCTCCTCGTTTTTCTGCAACAAGACCGCTACTACTGTATCAAAAGAAGCAAAGGAGAAAATTAGGAATTCTTTGGAATAGTCAGGACTGATCAGCACAGGTGTCTCATTCAATGCCCTTTTTATTTGGTAAAAAGATTCCCTGGGCTCAGCGGTCCATTTCACTTCGTTTCCCTTCCTGAGCATGGTTGTGATGTGTTTCACTAGCTCGGAAAAATTTGAGACAAACCTCCTTAGAAAATTAATTTTCCCCAAAAAGACCTGAAACTCTTTTTTAGACCTGGGAAGTGATAAGGTTTGAATTGCCTCCACCCTGCTGGGATCAATTCTCACTCCCTCTGCTGATACTATATGGCCCAACAAATTCCCTTCCTGCATAGCGAACAAAGATTTCCTGGGGTTTAGGGACAGACCGAACCTCCGACATTTCATGAAAACTTTACTCAAGTGGCGGAAATGTTCCTTGTCTGAGCTGGAGAAGATCGTGATGTCATCGAGATAGATCACCACGAACTGGTCCTTCTCCCTGATGAAGGCTATATCCATGGCTCGCTGAAATGTTGCTCCTTCATTCATAAGTCCAAATGGCATATTGGCATACAGGAATGTGCCCCAAGGAGTGGTGAAGGTTGTCTTCTCCCTGTCCTCAAGCATGACCGATATCTGATTATAGCCAGAAAACCCATCGATCATGGATATCCTGGATGCACTAGTTACCCTATGCAGTATGTGTTCCATCTTAGGTAAGGGGTAATTGTATTTCTTTGAGCTTCTGTTCAAGTTCCTGAAGTCCACACAAAGCCTGATTTATCCGCTTTTATTCCTCACGGGAACCAAATTGGCTACCCATTCAGAATATCTCAAGGGGACAATGATCTGGGCCTCTAACAACTTCTTCACTTCTTTTTCCATGACGGGCAACAACATAGGGTTTATCTATCTTAGCTTCTGCCTGAATGGCTTAGCCTCTTCCTTTAGTGGTATCTTGTGTCCAATGATGGATGTATCATACATTTTGAGGTCTTCGTATGTCCATGCAAACATGTCCACAAATTCTTTCAGCAACTCAGTATATTCGGCCCTCTGCTCTGTGGTCAGATTGCTTGACAACTTGACAAACTTGGGCTCCTCTGGTGTTCCGATGTTGCACTCAGTTGTATTATCATCTTCATCCGCCACTCTACCCTTTACTACCACATCATTCCCATCGAACAATCTCTCCAAAAGGACTAGTCCCCTTAGAATGTGATTGCTAGGTAACTGGATAATCTGGTGGTTAGCAATTTTATTTAAAAACACCTCAAGGTGAGGGTCATCTTTTGTGTCTAGATCCTGATCGATGTGCAACGCATAAAATTCATCAACGGATCGAATAAATATTTCAATTTCCTGATCATCTTCGAATACCTTCCAATGCTTGACATTGTCCGGTACAGAGGGCCTATATTTTATTTCAACATCAGAGTTGACTATGGACGGTAGAGAAGCTTTTAGAAAGCTGGCTGAGACAGCTAAAGAATCGTCCACAACATTATCCTCCCTTGGAATAAAACAGATATTGAAAGATGAGAAGAAATTGTCAATTAGGTCCCATGCTTCATTCCTGTAATTTTCGAGTCAAGGGTTCTTAGCTTGATAAGTGCTTCTGACCTGTTGGACCACCAACTCTGCATCTCCGAACACTGCTATCTCCTGAATTCCCATTTCCCTTGCAGCTCTTAATCCTAGAACAAGGGCTTCATACTTCGCCACATTGTTGGTGGTTTCAAATTCTAATTTGTATGACAAAGATACGGTTTCCTGGGCAGGTGACACAAAAAACACCCCAACACTAGCACCATCCCCAGAAAAGGCTCCATCAAAAAACATTTTCCAAACGGGGGTGATGGAAGGAGGAAGTTCACGAGGAGAAGTGGGTTGTTTTCTGAGTTTGATAGCAGGCTCGGGGGCATGGGTGAGTTGTAGTAAACTGGAGCCTAGATCAGTGTCCAAGGCAAAGATGGGATGATTGGTAGGGTTGGCCTCATCACTAATTATATAAGCCAATTGGGCTTCCCTATATAGCCTTCTATGCTCTCCTCAGAACACTGGGATAGTAGCGTATGTGAGGTCCATATGAAAGGTTCCCCCTAGTCTCTTTATCCAAGATATTTATAACAATGTACCAAACATGGGGGGGACATCAGCCACTACAATATCCATGACCACACTTTTCATGGGCAACTGAAACAAGGTCACAAATAGGTCTTTGATAACCCCGAGACATTGAAATTTCCTAGAGTCAAAAGAGTAGAGGTCATGATAGGCTCGGGTGACTTCTAGCCCTAATTCTTCCATGACAGTTTTGGGCATGAGGTTGTGAGAAGCCCTTGAATCCATCAAACAATTGTGCAATACCTTGT
>JASDQU010587402.1:20072-37729 GCA_032191745.1 Picea mariana | reverse complement strand
ATGTTTAAAATAATGTACAACATGTACATCGCCCGTAGGTAGGTGAACCCCCTCATCCCTATAAAGTAAAAAATAGGTGTCACACTACCCTATACAACATGGGCCCACAGGCCTATATAAATACAAAAAATATACATCACATCGCACTCATGGTGCCTCTAGAGCACCACCACTAGGTCCTCTCTCGGGAGGAGGAGCCCCACCAGCTGGGGGTTCTCTAGGTCCTAGGGGTAGTCACCCAGTCATAGTTTCCCCCGCTATAGTTTCCATGTGGATCAGGGTTCACATCTCCCCCGGAAGGCCCACACACTGCTCCAAGACTCCATCATCCTATATCTGAGTCCACATGACCTCAGGCACTCCCTATAGCACCGCCTCCAATCGACAGAAAAAATCCTCTAACACTCCACCGTCCTCTGCCGGAGGAGCATGTGCAAGCCCTGCACTGGGGTCATCATATATGCATCTCCTACCAGCTCGCTCATCATCGGCTAGCCTCGCACCAACCTCATCCCTCTAACATCTCTCTCCTACCCATGGCTCTCCCCACGGTGGTCTCACGAGTCCCTGACGAGCCAACACTCTCACCAACTCTACCTCTTATCCACGCAGCCCCACATTTGCACACATGAAAAACAAATGATAGCATCAACATCCATCCATACATAAAACATATTCTATACTATCCAAAATACAAAAAACCAAATACATCAACATACCTCTGTGGTCCCAAACCTCTCCAGGAGGTAAGACCATGTATGGGTCCTGCCGGAAGTCCACCCCACTATACGAGAACTGTAGTATGATTTGTGGCATTTGACGCCACACATGTGCTAGATCAGCCGTAAAATAATGGCCCCCCTCCCCACCCCCATGTCATACCAAAATCGTTTCCCACCGCATCAATTGTGGCTCCCATGCAGTAGTCGTTGTTATCACCAATTCTTGTAAGGGGGGGGGGATTTCCTACTAGTTTTGGCTTTATGGTGGAAAAATGCAAAAAAATGGGGTAAAAGCTCTCTTGTCCTAAGTTTTGGATGCAAATGGCACGTGGTTCTAAGAAGAGCACAGATCTGGGCAATTGAGATCTGCGTGCCCAGATCCACGACCCTGGTCTAATTTCGGACCCCCCCCGCTCTTCTACCTTTAACGCATGGATCTGGGTGGTGAATATTTGCCTGCCCAGATCTGTAGAAAGGTTCCAATTACGAACCCCCCTTTCCATTTTGTCTTTAATGAGGGGGGAGGGAAGGTCCGAAATGAGGTGATTTTCCTAAGCGGGCCCCCCACTAACATGGAGCCCTCTCCCACCTAAAACTGATTACTACCTCCACTTACCAACCTCTCCTCCTGCTTCCACTTGTATTCCACTCCTCTCTTCCTGTCACTCCCCTTCCTGCCTCCACCTCTCACCTCCCACCATCTATCTCCCTTGTCACCTCCATTTACATTCCCCACTCCGCCCTGCTACCATATCCACTCCTTCGCCTCCACGTCCTTCTCTTCCACCACATCACCTCTGTCCCATCACCCCTTATCCCCCCGCAGCTTTTTCCTAGCCTCCATGTCCCCTCCTCTTGGCCATCGCACTACCCAGTATCCTGCCTATTGCGCCCATCACCTCAACCTCGTCAGCTCCATCGACGTTCGCCATTTGGGTCTCCTAGCAGCAATAGCCAAAGGGAGACCACCACATCTTGCAGGTGCCAATTTTGACTCACGCCAGTTCTGATCTCGAGAAAGAAGTTATTGAGGTAGTTGATGGTGGTTGAACGTCGTCTCCTACCATAAATAGAAAGACAAGAAAAGACAAGCACAGAGGAAGACTGTCAGTCCTTTTTGACAGAGATCGCATCTGACAAATGACAGCATGGGAAGTCTGCGCAACGTCTGCATGCACAGTCTGACAAGGAAGTTCCTCAATGTCAAGCATTGATCTCATGACATGATCGTGTCTCATACATCCCAGCCAGTCTGAGTATATGTAGGCATTTTTTCCAATTTTGTTGTTATCAATGGTAAAGCTAAGCTCTCGATTGTAAAGTTTATTGAGACCTCTGGTTCTCTAGTTATGTATGGTATTCATAGACTTCTCATTTAATGAAAATCAACTCCTTTTCATATCTATGTAACTCATGTGTTGGAACACCCGTGCATGGATGATCCAGTCGGGAGTAGTTTTGTCATTGTGACGAAGGTTTGATCACAGTGTCACTACAACTAGTTTTAACCAGTTCCTCATGTTACCTTTCTTCTTTCTACACTAAGTAACCCGGGCATGGGAGATCCAATCGAGTTGTTATCATAGCGTCGTGATGAAGGTTTTATCACCGTGATTTTAGCTATGAATTTCAAGTCATAGCCTAGTGTTTGAAGCTCTAGTCCAAGCTGATCTTGCATTAGGATTTTTTCCTTATTTTTCGTTCACCTACTCACCCTTTACTACACTTACTGATTGAATTTAGATCCAGAGAACTCACTTGTTCATGCATTTCTTGGTCCAATTTTCTACGATTAAATGATATAGTTCTGAGTTTGGTTCTGTTCGGTCACCCTTTATAAAACCAACCTGTGACATAAAACTAATTTGTATCAGGCTTACTCCTACTGCAATCCAGGAGTGACTTCTGGTGCTAACATTTCTAGCGTCGTTACCGGGGACGAAGTTGAATATTTTCTCTGGGTAGAATGACAACGAGCTTCTGATTCTGCAGGTGCATTAGACATCAGAACCATTGAATATTTCACTTGCACCTGGTGACTCCTTTGAGGTGATTTCACCTGGTAACTCCTCTGTTGCAGTGCCTCTGGCTACACCTGGTAGCCCTTGGGAGACATAAAGCTCAGTTCTAGTCTTTGATGGTGAACAAAGACTGGACACACTCATTCCGCATAGCATTCATCTGGCGACTCCACAGTTAAAGACTCCATTGGAGGGGATTCTATTGACAAAAAGAAGTCCATGTCGAAGGGAAATACTAGGTATCAGTTCATGAGCTTTCTACGTGAAGTCTTGTATTTCTTTATCAACTCATTCCTTTCTTTCCCTTTACTTATAGAAAAGTTTTTCCTCTGATTTGTACATTATGATGTCCTTGAGCCTCCTCTTATTCATTCACCCTTGGAAGAAGAAAGCATACCCCCTTCTTGTGTTGTAGATATTGATCTTGTGCCTTCAGCTCTGTCTACCCATGAAGACGAGATCTGTATCACACCTCCTCCTGAAGTTGAGCACCCTTGTCATCTTGAGGAGGTTGAGAATAATTCATAGTCTTCCAAGATTTTGTTACCTCCTGTTATTCCTACTGAGCCTCCCCAACCTCTTATTGAATCCCATGATCAACCCACTGCTTTTCAAATCAAAATTAGAAATAAGTTCAGAAAATGTCGGAAGAACCACAGTGCTTTTGAGAGCTTGTTGACGTTTCAGATCCACAACAGGATCCATCTTCAAGACAAAAAGGCCTGAGGAAAAATAAAAGAGGAACCCCTAATAAATAATGACGAGGCGGGTGGAAAACTAAGGTCGGCAGAGTGAAACCCTAGATTTGAGGATATTTTTCAAAAAAGTATTTAATAGTGGTTTAGTTAATTAATGGGTTAAGTGGTTTAATTTGATAACCCGACGGTGTTAATATTAAATTCTAGGTTAAATCTAGGGTTAATTTGATGAGGTAATATTAATATTATTAGTGGTTTAATTTGATAACCATATGGTGTTATTATTAATGTTAATTTTATGTTAGTTATAGGTTAATTTTAGGGTTGATTTAATGAGGTGGCATCAGTATTATTATTACTACCCTAGGTTTGAGGAGAATTTTCAAAAAATATTTAAAAGTGATTTAGTCAATTAATGAATTAGGTGGTTTTAAATTTTAAAATAGGTATTTAATAGTGGTATAGTTAATTAATGGGTTAAGTGGTTTAATCCGACGATGTTAATATTAAATTATAGGTTAAAACTAGGGTTAATTTGATGAGGTAGTGTTAATATTATTGGTGGTTTAAATTGATAACCATATGGTGTTATTATTATTAATATTAGTTTTATGTTAATTATAGGTTAAAATTAGGGTTGATTTAATGAGGTGGCATCAGTATTATTATTGTTATATTAGTGTTTGGCTAAGTGAAACCCTAAGTTTGAGGGGATTTTTTCAAAAAATATTTAAAAGTGATTTAGTCAATTAATGAATTAAGTTGTTTAAACCCCTGAGGCTGCCATGTCACCTTAACCCTTATCCTCATGATTCCTTTGAGTATCTTCCTCGGTTTTCTAGGGAAGATCATGTTATAGATGAGAGGCATATAGAGGCCTTTGAGAACCTTATTGATTAATTTGAGATCGTTCAGGAGGATGTTGTCATGAGGTTGTTCTCGCATTCCCTATATGGAGATATTGTTGTGTGGTTTAGATGTTTGGACGCCGGTTCTATTGGTTCCCGGACCAAACTATACCATGCATTTTTAAAGTGTTGGGGTGAGAACAAGTCCCTTAATCAATACTGGTCTGAGTTTAATGCCTTGAGGAGAGGGGAAGATGAATCCTTGGTTGTCTTCAACAAGATATTTTACAGTGTTTATCATAACATTCCTATGGAGATCAGACCCACAGATACTTCTGCTATGGTGTACTATATCATGGCTCAGCATTCAGAGCTCGTCCTCCTCCTGAGAGAGAGGAAACCTCATCATTGAGACATTTGTTTGACGATGTTGGAGAGGTTGAGGAGAAAATCAGGGCTAGTAGGTGGGTTTATAAGCAGACCAACGTGCATATACAGGAGGAAGAAGATTGTCAGTCTGTTTTAGATTCTGAGAAAGGATATAATAATTATGGATTGGATTTGGAACAACAATCGGGAAGTAGGTATGATTCACAGTTGGAATCAGTTTCTTCATCATTTGTAGATTTTTCTAGGGGAAGGAATGCATAACCTTCTGATGATCAGTTTCCAGATCATTTTGAGCATGGAGCAGTAGCTGACTGTATTAATAGTTGTATGCTCTTGACTGATCATAGTCATCATGATCTAAATCCTGTTTCCACCTTAGTTGATGATTATTTTTCTGGAGGAACAATTGCAGTTGCAGATGATCAAGAACTATTTTTTGATGAGTAAGAAGGACATTTTTTGTGGGAAGATAAATTTTTGCAGAGGAGCATCCTGTTCTTCTAAAGAAGCTAGGATCTTTTCATATTTCCCATGATCCTGTGGCCATATACATGGAGTCCTACATTTCAGATTTTCTGAAATGTTCTTATAGCATTGGTTCACAAATACTCACAGCTGAGTATTGTGTTATGAAAGATTTCCAAGACCTCACTATAGAGAATGTTCCTTTATTAATTAAGGAAAAGCCATGGGTGGAAATCAGATCTACTAGGCTTGCAGGAAGCATAGAGAAACATAAAGAGGAAGGTCTTAGTGGGCAACTCATCTCCTATCCAGAGCCTATTTTTGAGTAGGTGTCACCTAGAATCAACCAGCCTGCATCGGTACTCTACCCACTTGTGCACTCTGAAGACATCAAGCCATGAGTGAACAACCATGAAGGACATGAGATGTTTTCTGACCAATTGAGCTCCCCTGACATTAGATATTGTGACCCTGTGGGGTCATATATGGAGTTTTGCTTTCCAAAGGCTTTGGAGCCTATAATTTTTTTCCCCTTCTCAACATTTGCGGGTATGAACAAAATTCCTAGCCTTGTCTTCATTTTGCTGTCATAACTCCCTAACATTTTATGGAGCACCTGCAGTAAAGAGAGGGGTCGAATCACTGAGCAGTCTGGGTGGCTATGGTGGAAATTTTCTTTCACCTAGCCCATGTATATAGTTTTATTAGCTTAGGCTCTATACATAAATAATCGCGTTTAAGCAGGTTTGTTTGTTTTATTTTCCTTTCGGCTTTATAGTCTTCAGCAGTGGTTTTTGAGCTTGACTCCATAACCCAACAACAAGGCACTGAAACTGCAAAGAGTTCTTGGCAACCCACAGGGAGTGTGCCATCCCCCATGGAGCTTGATGTTATCACCTAAACATGTATGTTGGTGTTCTTCTAAGGAGCTCCCACCCTTTAGCTAAAAGAATGGCAGGAAATGTGTAAAAAACCCACCTTCCCTAAGTCTTCATGATCAAGTGCGTTATTTTAATGAATGATTAGATATGGACGGCCGAGATCTGCGTGCCCACTGTTTGCACCCAATTCGTCACTTGGTGAGAAAATAAAGGGTGCTTACATGCCCAGTTGGGTCTTGCTGAGCATGACCGTTGTAGAGGAAAGGGTTAGGAAAAGAACAACAAAACTATAAGCAAGAATTAAATTAAAACAAACTAAAACTATGAGCATATGGATAAAGAAATAAAAACACAAAAAGACTAATATCACCAATGTTTTTAGGCTGATCAATTGATGAAATCAAAGCACAATGAAGGAAGGGGACTATGAGTCCCTTCTTTCTCCAATGGAAGGCTCTTGAGGCCCTCACAAACCTTCTCTCCTTACAATAAGAAAATGAGAATGATGGTGAAAGAACTCCAAGCACATTCACTCAATGGAGAGGTGAATGGCTCAATGAAATGGTGCTAATGTGTTATTGTCAAGGAGTGAGTCCTTAAAACAATCTAAGCAGCATAACATTACATGAAATTCCTTGAGAAAATGATGTTTCTTCATGGCTTTTTATAGCATAGCATTGGGTGATTATGTAACCCCTTTGAGGTGTGAAAAGGGGCTCTTTAGGGCTTAATTAGGTCTTTGACCAGCCCACCATGCGGATTCAGCTCAGATTTGGGAGTCAAATCGGCTTGGGAGCTGATCCATTAGTGGTTGGGAGGTCGACCAATTCCATAAATGCGTCGTTTAGCAGGTGCGCGGGTTTTTGCGCCAACAGCCACGCGTCGTGCGCGCATGCGCGCATTGTACGTTCCTGTTCCGCGCATATGCGCGCGCACCCAACTTTTGTAAAGTGCCCTTCAATTTTTGGTTACTTTGTATAGTTTTTGACCCTTTTGCAATGCTGTGAAATTAATTCAGTGCCATGAATGACTTCATTCCTGTTTGACGATGTTGAGTTCTTGTCGCCATGTGCGGACGAAATTTCAGTGATAACACCCAGATCTGCGACCGAGTTTCCATTCCGGACTGCCTGCAGTTCTACCTTTAATGGGAGGGGGGGGTCTGGAATTCGCACTAAGCAGCGAGAAGATCTGGGCGTCCATAGTCTGTGCACCCAGATCCATGGCTGAGGATAAATTTTGGACCCCCCCGCCTTTCTGCCTTTAAGGGGAGGGGGGGTCCGGAATGAGGTGGTTTTGATTGCAGGCCCCTTGGTATCATGGTGCCCTCTTGTGACATCACACCCCTTCCGATAAACCACTTACCTCCTCCACTTACCGCCTTCACCTCCCGCTGACACCTATTTCCCATTTTCTTCCTCCCACTTTCCTTCCACTCCCGCCATCCTGGCCCACCTCATTCCCTTTTTCCCTCTCCTTTTCCGACACCTGTACCTCCTCCTCTAGGTCACCCCGTTCTAGTGATGTGTTCCTCCTAGCTAATCTCTTTCAACCGCTTATTGCCTCCACTTTCCACCCTCTCCTCCTGCTGCCACTTGTATTCCACTCCCCGCCTCCTGTCGCTCCCTTTCCTCCCTCCACTTCTCACCTTCCACCATCTATCTCCCTTGTCACCTCCATCTACATTCCCCACTCCGCCCTGCTATCGTCTCTACTCCTTCACCTCCATGTCCTTCTCTTCTGCCACATCACCTCCATCCCATCACACCTTAGCCCCGGTAGTTTCTTTCTAGCCTCCATGTCCCCTCCTCTTGGCCATCACACTACCCAGTAGCCTGCCTATCTCACCCATCGCCTCAGCCTCGTCATCTATGTCCACGTTTTCCATATGGGTCCCCCTGCAACAGTCCAACAAAGAAACGATAGCCAAAGGGAGACCACCACATCCTGCAGGTGCAAAGTTGGCCAAGCCTTTCCTAATCCCAAGAAGCAGTTAATGAAAATACGGAAAGTGGGTGAGACATCGTCTCCTCCTGTTTAATGGAAAGTCAGAAAAGGACGGGCCATGGGGAGAGACTGTCATCTAGTCTAAAAAAGATTATGTTTGACAAGATATTGCATGGGCAGTACGCCCAACATCTGCATGCACAGTCTGAACGAAGTGACCTGAACACAGTGACTCGAACCCGTTGTTGTTGTTTTTCTTTGAGTATATGTAGGTATTTTTTCCATTTTGTAAAGGATTGATGGTAGAGCTAAGCTCCTGACTGTAATGTTTTGATGAAGAACTAGTTTTCCTGGTTATTTATTTTATATCTGAGACTTCCTGTTTAATGAAGGTTAGATTTTTTTTGCCTCTTTGTAAATTGTTGTGTTAAAACACTCGGAATTGGAGTATCCAATCGAGGATCGTGATTATGCTATGATGGTCTGATTGTAGTGGTATCGTGATCAGTTTTACCCAGTTTCCTGTGTCTTTTTCTCCCTCTTAGCCTGAGTATCTCATTTGAAGATCCAAGCGAGTTGTTACAGTAGCCACCGTGATGAAGGTTTGATCACTGTGTTACTGTAACTATGTCATTCAGGCACATTTCAGTGTTTTGTTCTTTCTTCTCCAAGTTGTTGGGAAGGTTTGTTTCCCATAGCAGTCTTGCCCATCTCTCTCACCAAGTCTTCCTCCTACTCATTTTAAGCTCAACTTACTGACTAAAGTTAGATTAAGACCTCACCTATTGATGCATATCCTAGTTCAGGGTTCTAAGTTAAAGCAATATCATTCTGAGTTTACTTCCATTCGATCACCCTCTACAAACAAGTCGTGACATAAACTGATGGGCATCGGGCTCTACTCCTGCTACAATATAGGAGTGCCTTTTGATGCTAACAGTTGCCTCCAACAAAACTCTAGGTCGCAACATGGGCACCCTCTCAAAGAACCATGCCACCAAGATCGACCCAAAGGAGAACTCACCCGAGTCGGTGACACGACACTGGTTGAGCTACCCCATCATCTTGGTGTGCAACATCAAACCCCAGAAAAAATGCTCTCTAGACAATGCCCTTTTCATGATCCTCAGTTGACCGCCACTGATCTGCTGAGTAACTAAGGATCCGTAGATCCTCATGATCATAGAGGTGATGCAATGATGCACCAACGCATCCATGGCCCCAATCCGTACAACTGAGCCTGACATTAAATACTCCCCCAAAGAGTATCTCCGGGCCAAGTCTGTCAAGTGTGCCTCCCCTGGCAACTGGGGCTCAGCAGGTAGAGCCCTCCCCTAAAAAGGGAACCTGGTCAGAAAATATACATCCTCCATCACAGGGAACATTATATGCCCCTCCCCCGCACAATGAAGCACTGCAAGTCAGTACTCCACATTGAAATCACAAACTACAACAGGTACTCTTGTTCCCGCAGCAGTGAACAGTTGAAGAATTTTAGCAACCCACAGGCCGCTAAAGATCTTCAAACACCCGACTCCTCATCTCTCACTGCCTCCCTAAGGCACACCCAGTCCCTCTCCCTCCATTGGATTGACATCCAGAACTGATCACCTCACTTGACCAACCATAACAATTTATAAAACGTAACAAATTCAAAAAAGACAAGTTTTTCAAGCACCCCCCAGATTTCCCTCATGTACACGGTTGTCATCCCCCACAGACACGCACATACATGCACCTTTTATTCACATAGTGGTGCATCAATGCGCAACTGATGAAGAAACAAAGGTGCATCAATGCACCCCTGTATCGCCCACAGGCGCGCACACATGTGCACATATTCGTTACACAACTACACACCATTGCGTACTTGTACTGTGAATAGGCGCATATCCAATATGCACCTATTTCACTCACTCACGTTCCCCCATGTACAGATGCCCTCTCTACAACTATGCACCCCAGCATAGGTATCCTTTGATCACCTGCGCACTAGGGGGGCCACCCTCACAAAATCCCACCATGCAGCCCTGCCTAGAAAAGAAACCCTAACTACTATGCAGGAGGAAGAGACCACTAACTTGGTTCTTGAAAATATCGGATCGGCTCGCTCGAACTCCCAAAATATCCAAATCTCTTCTAACAACCTCTCGTCAACTCACTATGACAGCAGGTACAAATGAGGTAGCAATGTGGGCCCTACAACTATATATAATCCCTTTTGCCAAACTTCCATGCTCCATTATAAGAGCTCAGAGAATCTATTTTCTGATCCTTTTTCAGCCACGGGATCAATATCCCACCGCCTACACAGTCACATTCCCCGAGCCACCATCTAAACTCGGCCCTGGGGGATCCCTTTTATCACATCACGTCCAGGTACGCATGCTTATGTTCAAAATTATCAGATAAACTATTATACGATCTTTATCCTCAGATATTGTTCACATCAGGCATTTGGTTTTAATGTGTGCAGGTACTTGGCTATCAACAATCAGCACAACCCCTTCAGGTATATGCTTGACACTGACATGTAATCATTCCCTCTGAATATCAATTGCATCTCCCAGTCACACCCACCGACACTTGCCTCTAGGATCTCCTCATCCGGCTCTACAGTACTATCACCTTCATTGCATTTCGGTAATGTCACTTGGTAGCACTCTTCCCCACATGAGTCATCCCATGCATAGTCACCCTTGGCACTTTGACACCCATGTTGATTTCACCCCCTAGGGATGAGAGTCTCGATAGTCTTCTGCATTTTCTGAGAATCAGCCACATACTCCTTCTCCTCATTTTGCTAGCTTTCCCAATGGGCTCTCATCACAGTTCTAGCTTGATTGCATCTCCGCAGTATCATTAACCCTCCATTTCATCCACACTCAGTTTTCCCATCTGTGAATTTCCCTCCATTCACCTACTTCATACAGAAACCCACCCATGGGGCCCCCACCCTCCATCAGTTCACTACACAACTTGCGCCTTCATAGGACAAGACATATTACACTGGGGCACCTGTTTCTATATTTGTACACTCAGCCCCAATTATTATTTATTCATTTGGTAATTATAGAAATCCTTTTTTCCAGCATTTACGTATCTTTTTGTTGTTGCCCTTAGCGGCCCTCTTTTTTCCGACAAAGAAACCCATGTAGCCCTTGGTTGGGGCATTCCCTACCATCTCCCCTTGTTGACATCATCTATAAACCTTGAGTATCCCACAGTTCATGTACCCTTGATCTCTGATTTTGTCCACTTTGTCATGCCTCTAACACAATTTAACCCACATCTAGTTGTACCCCTAACACTAGAATCAGTTTCACAATTGTTGCCATTCATACTTCACATATATCCCCAACCAAGGGAAGTCTTGGGTCCCACAACATCTTGACTTTTTCCATGTTCCTCATCAGTTCCTGATCTCATCCAGTGGATTTCATGAAGCCCTTTGCTTCTTGAAGTCGCGTCTCCCTTTCTGTCGACATCAACACAATCTCCAAAAGGGCCACAATATCTTGACTCTCATTACATTTACAATGAGGAGTCTCGGATGACACGGAGGGAACTGTCATTGCTCTCTATTGTCGTTGACCCCCATAACATTCAACATCAACACAATCTCATGTTACGGTGGGTATTACTTTGTGACTATTGCAGTTTTTTTATACTAGCCAAAGACCTCTGAAAATTGGTGGGCCATCAATGTCTATGAGACATCGACACTTCTTACATGCGTCATCGCCTCTTTTCAGAGTATGTTCACCATCATAATTTTCATCTTCCATTATCAAACCTCCCCGGAGATCATTTCAGTTATCTACATTAGCATACAACTTTAGTTACTATTTTACACATTTGAGTTACATGACATGAGCATGGGCATGTCTGCCTCGTTTGTATACAGTTTTTATTATTTCTCCACACCTAGAGAAAGGTTTGGGTCCCACAATTTCCCCTCTCTTTCCAACGGATTCCTCTTACAGTTATTCTCCATGCTCTTTCTTACAATGGTATTCTCAGTAGAATAAACATTGATGTGTTTCGACTATACGTATGCTCCTAACCTCATACATCAGGGGGCATCTGTTATCACTAAAATTTCATCCACAAATGGTTACAGGAATCCAGCATCTCCAAACACCTATTAGTTCATTCATGGCCCAAAAAACAAATGCATTTCCAAAGGGCACAAACTATACAACTGGTTATAAAATCAACATGTGCTCAGAATACAAAGGAAGTGCATGCACGTGCACTAGTCGAAAATGCTAGAAAAGTGCATATGCACCCGATGCGCGACTGTGTACGCAAAAATCCGTGCACACCTAAGAACGACGCATTTATGATTCTGGTTGGCCTCCCACCCACTTCTCGTTCAACTCCTAAGTCGATTTGACCCTCAAATCCAAACTGAATCCGAGTGGGGGTCTGGTCAAATACCTAAGGGTGCCCTAAAGGCCCCCTTGTTTACACTAAAGACTGGTTGGATAATGCCTCAAATATTTTCTATAAAAAGAGGCCATGGGTGCACTTTATTTTCAATAATCTATTTGTATTGTTATGTTTCCTCTATTCTCCTACAAGGAACCTCTTTCCTTCTTGGAGCATACTAGCATCATTTCATTGAGCCATTCACCTCACCTTTTGAGGGAATGAGCTTTGGATTTCTTCACCATTTCACCTCTAGTTTTCTATTTGTAAGAATAGCTCTCACATAGGGGACTCAAGAGCCCTCCCTTGGAAAAAGAGGGGATCCATAAGTCCCCCTTTTTCTTTGGTGTTTTCCCACTAATATAATCTCTCCATTGGTGGCATGAATATTGGTCATCTGTTTGATTAATTTTGGTTCTAATTTCCTTATGCATTATAGTTTTGTTTCTTTAATTGTTATTAGCTTAGTTGTTTATTTGTTTCTTGTGTTTGATGTGTCTAACTCTTGCACTAACTTCTGTTCTGTTCAGCTGAACCAACTGGACTTGCAAGTGTCCCTCTTTTGCTCATCCAAGTGGCGAAAAGGACACAACAATCATCATCAATTTATTGCACATGAGACTTATCCATTTGCACATTTGGGAGGCTCTTTATTGTCACATATTTCATAGACACATTGTTGTAAGTTAGATCCATTTCCAACGTACCTCCCAACATGGAAACCAACTTTCTAGAAAAAATCAATCCCCACACATCAGGGACATCCACGACGACAATATCGTTATGGATCACTCTCTCGGTATATTTTCCAAGGCATAATTCAACATTTTTAATTACCCCATGAGTGGGTACAACCCTAGATTCAAAAGAACATACATTCCTATAAGGCTGTGTGGCCTTTAGGCCTAGTTTCTCCATGACTTTCAAATACATCATGTTAGCACCTGCTCCTGAATTAAGCATACAATTGTTAAGACATTTGTTATTAATCAATAATGTCATAAAGAAAGGTGGGTGTCCATCATACTGAACCCTAAAATGGTCTTCTTGTAACATGATAGGCAGGTCCATTGGCTCATATGATATATTGAAAAAAAATTGAACCTTTCTTTTACAGAAGGAACCTTGATGACTTCTCTTAGTGGAATGGTCACGTGCATCTTTGCAAATGCACCTTCAAAGTCAAAATTCAAATCGACTTTGTCATTTTTGGGAGGGTTTCTAGGGAGTATATTCATAGGTTGTGGTCTTGATAGTGAATTTATAGGTTCAGTAGGGAGAGGTTGGTTCATTTGTTTTTTCATAGTATACACTTGGAATTCTTGTTTCTTTAACTTCTCTCTTGACTCTTGATCAAGGTTATTTATCACCTCCATCCTAGCCTTCCTAGATGTTTCTTTCATTCCTTCTTGATGTTCTTCAAGTGTGACATTAAGGCAACATTGTGGGCCCTCAATGATGTGGTCAATAATATTTACTTGATCATATTCACCATTGTTCAGGGGACATTCATGCTCCCAATGTGAGTCTCTACATTGCAAGAACCAAGGGTTCTCGTCTACTATGTTTGTAGGGGTTAAAGTGTTAGGGACTTCTTGATCACTCTTTGGTTTGAAAACTTGAGTCCCCCTCTAGAATTTCCCTTTGCAAGGAGCCATAGGAGTTTGTTATTGAGCTCTTTCCAAGTTGAAAATCCTATTCATCATTAGTTCTTGGGTTTTTTACCATGCCATATACAATCAACTGTAGTTTTTCCAAGCTAGCACCGATATCTGAGGTGGACTTAGCATTATGGACCACTTTAGGTTTGGCATCTACTTTGACTCTTGGGGAAATGAAAGGTTAAACTCGAGATGATGATAGGTTGTCTTCAATTTTTGTAGCCATGTCTTGGGCTTCTTGGATTGTTCTAGGTGCTTTATCTCTGAGGAGAAATCCCATTTTCCCTATAAAGGCTTTGGTTTAAAGAAAGAGAAGGAAATTTTCTGAAGGGTGATGGCTCACTGAGATCTTTTGCACTAAGTTTTCAAATTTATCATGAAATTCCATAACTATTTCATTCTCTTGTTTTTTTATGTTGCTTAGCCTTATCAACAACATGTTGAGGTCTTCCTTGACACTCCATAGTTTGAGGAACACTTCCTCCAACTTATCCATGGTTTTAATACTTGCATTAGGGAGACTATTGTACCATCATCTAGCACCATCATAGAGGATAGAAGAGAAAAATTTCATAGCTAAATCCTCAGCATCATCACTGACGGGATGAAGTTGAAAGAAGGCCCAGAAGTTGCGCATATGATCCTCAACACTAACTATATCATTGCCAGTGAATTTAGGTAACTATTTCTCATACCTAGGGGGCATTTGCCTAGGGTATCTTGGTGTGTTTGTCATGTCTAATGGTTTGAAGAGCTTGGATGACCATTGTTTCTGGTTATTAGCTTGGTTTGGATTAATAGTATGAGTTCTCGATCTAGACATTGTGTTTAAAGTAAGATTGCCTCCGAACAATAATTTCACTATAGGAGAGTCTCGGGGAGGTTTTCTTCTAAAGGACTTGGGAGGGTTGGTATACCTCCCTGAGCTTTCTGGAGTCACCAGATAGTTTTCTTGAAACTATCAAAGGGATGAGGGGATCACCCTCAGTGGAGTCGCCAGGTAATCTTTGTAAGAAAAAGACTTTTTGGAGAAAAGGCTTACCGAAAAAGTGTTGTCTTGATGAAAATTGACTTTGTGTTCCCCGACAACGACACCAAAATGTTATCGCACAATTTGTACATTCTCAAAATCCCAAGGCAAGTGGATACACAATTGGCGTAACTGGGAATAACCTATCGCTGTCACCTTAATAGGAGATCCCTTTCTATTTAGGAGTATGTCAAGACTACCTCAGGGGAGATGTCCTCGGTGACCTAGGGGTTTGAGAAGGCTAAGGGAAAGTAATCACAAGGAAATCCTTCCCCTCTTATAGATCACTCAAATCAAAGGTTTACTTTATGTCTTAAAGGATGAAGCAAATGGATTATATTGTGTACCTACCTAGAAGAAGACAACAAGAAAAACGAGTCACTTTCCAAGTACCAAATGATTGTTAGTACTTCATAAGACAATGAACCTTCACAAAGTAAGCTAGCTGATGTGAATTTGCAACAATACAACAGTTTATAACAGAAATTAATATTTTATGACAACCACAATATTTATGCCTTGAAATCGCTTGAGAAAGACGAGAAAAGGTGACTTTGACTAGGAAAATTGATAATAAATTGTTACAAGAAAAGTTGGAAATGTTTATCTAGCTTTTAATGTCACTTTTGCAGAGAATTTGCTGCAGTTATATTTCTGTAGCAATCTTTTGCAACAACAACAATATCTAATGGTCAAAAGTGCAAGAAAACACCATACAAAGTTGGCACTTACCTAGTAGATTGAATAGAAATTATCACAATTAAGTTTTGAATGGTTTTAGTGCAATTTATGTAGGTAAATGTGTCAAATCAATGTATGTTTGTATGGATGTAGCAATTCTTTGCTACAACAGCAAGTTCGCTTGGGAGTTATTCTATTTTAGGGTTAGAAAATATTAGTAGGTGTTTAAGAGAAGTGGTTTTGAAAGCTTGTTTGATCAATCAACACTTGTACATGGTAGACTAGTGCCTTTCTAGGGTAAATGGAGTCACTAATGGCAGCAACAAGTCTTAGAGGAAAAAATAGAAATGATAACGGTATGATAAATGGATGGAGAGGATAAGAAAGGTGTTGGTATCCCAAGGTCTCTAAAATCGACTTCCAAGAGAAAATTTCTATAAAGTAACAATGGTTAGGCCCCTAGCGATTTCTCCTTTCCTTGAACAAATTGTAATAAAAATATACAATTGGGAAAGGAAGTAGGGTTACTAGAGTGCTACAATGGTAGGGATTTATTATCTACATCAAAATAGGTGCCTTTCAAGGAATTTTAGCACATGGAAGACTATAGGGAAAAATATAATAACATATGCCATTCCCCTAGAGTTTCAAGCAAGAAGTTTCATAATCTTAGACATGAAACAAGTAAAATTAACCATAAGAATTCATTCACAATAAATAAATGCATATTTTCCACTTACTTCACCAAGATTAATCAAGAAAATCACCCTAGTTCAAGATCCTCCACATGAAAATTGCCAAAATACACCAATCAATGCCTCCTCCAAGAAATGTGCACCACTAATTTAAGCCAATAAGCCTTAAACGAGGCCAAATTTCAGACCACCACTTGTGTTATGAGTGAATGATGAAAAAATATAAGAGTTTTATCTATTATTTATACAATATCAATGACCTTTAATTATCTTTTAGGTCATAAAAGGCCGACATGGCCAATTTACATAAAAAAATCCAATTGTTACAAAAAATGAATAATTAAACCCCTAATTTCACTTTTAGGGATGATGTCATGCCCCCCTAGGGTGACGTTAGGCCTCCATAATGGAATGTTGGGCCTCAAATTAAAAATTTTAGGACTCTAGAGGCCTCAGATATTGCTACACGTGCCAACTAGCACCAAATCGTCCTCATAAATGCCAAACCCTAACTGGATGATGTCAAGGGTCAATATGATGAAGTTAGGGGCCTTCAAGGGCCAATGTCATGGTGGAAGTCCAAGACCCCCCTAGTCTATGCCTTCCAAAGTGTCTCCGATGAAATGATCTTCCTTTCCCCTGGTGCAAGTCTTTGACATCTCTTTTCCCCTAGCTGGGGTCACAACATCCATCTATGGGATTTCAACCCCGTAGAGGTTTGAGCTAGTCATCTCCCCATATGTACCTGTCCACTAGGCATGGTCTTGCAGCAACAACAAGTATGCCCTCCATGGGATCATAACAATGTCAATCACATCCAATAATCAAATTACCCAAACATGTGCATCAAACCCCCCTTTTCCCAGACAAATGCTCAAAGAGGTTATGCAGTTTAACAAGTCGGGTTTGGGGAGGGTCTCAGGATGGCCTATTGGGATAGTCATCCTCAAGTTTGGGGTGTTTCCCAAGTGAATACCAATCTAGGTCATGTAAGTGTATGAAATGGTGTAGGGGGATGTTTGGGCAAAGGGTGCAGTGATAATAGGGAAATGTAGGTATTGCCTATGGGTGCCTCTGTAGAGGGCAAGTTGCACCTTTTCATGGATGCCATTGTTTTCTAGCCCATTCAATGAATTTTATTCTTTGTCTTATTAATTTTTTCTTTTCAATATAATATTTGGGGG
>JASDQU010587401.1:64752-79094 GCA_032191745.1 Picea mariana | reverse complement strand
TAAAAATGGGAGCTTGTGCCAAATTGGCACCCCGGTATTGTGGACCCTTTGAGGTTCTAGACAGAGTGGGACCTGTAGCCTATCGGATAGCACTTCCTCCCACAGTAAAAGCACATAATGTTTTCCATGTTTCATTATTGAAGAAATATGTACATGATGCTAATCATATAATTGACTGGTCTGTGATCCAGGTGGAACCGGAGGGAGAATTTCTACCAGAACCCCAATGCATATTGGACAGAAAGGAAACCTGACTCCGGAACAGAACCATTGCACAGGTCAAGGTGCAGTGGAAACATTTTGTCCCAGATGAGGCTACATGGGAAATGGAGGATGCCATGAGATAGGCATATCCGATTTTGTTTATTTCTGTACATGTAATTCATGTTAGTAGCTAAGAACATCGAGGACGATGTTCCTTTTTAAGGGGGAGGGAATTGTAACACCCTGTTTCCCCAAGATTGTAAATATAACTGGACTAGCCAAGGACTATGGAAAACTCATAAGTATGAATATGTGATGTAAATGGACCTGTAGGAAGAGGTCAATCAATGTGAATAATATTTTGAATTTATTGCAGGACTACTGAGAGGGGATGTGCATAAAAGAGACCACGATGGCGGTGGAAGGCTCCTAAAAATGTGGTGTTAACTTCCACCCTGAATGAATACCGTATTTGGACTCCACTGGCCCGGAGAACCAAAAGCGGCTCGTTGGCCCTGAAATTTAATGCCTTGCAGGCTGGTAGGTTGATGGCTTGATGAGGGATGGGGAGCTGAACCACCGATCCGTAGAGCCATCATGACTGACCAGCGCGAGGGTAATCGTGCCACATGCAACCTCGTGAGAGGATAAGGCATATGGCAGAATCGATTGAGGGGGCAAACGTGAGGGGAACTCTGGAAATTTTTACGCAGAGTGAGTGATAGCAGAGAGGAAGGATTTCAACCTTCGCTCCTAGTCACTGGCAGACGGAGAGACGCAGTCTCGACAGCATCATGGTCTCAGCTCGAGGGTGGCTAGTGGTAAATCCATCAGGAGTCGCTACACCTACGGTTGGGTGGAAACGAGCACCCCTCTTAGCAGTTGCACCCATTTTTGAAGTCACTTCTGATAAGTGTTTTGTTTATATATTGCCTTTTGAAATTCATAGAATGATACATATATGTAAGTGCTCATAGACCTGTGAAAGTGTAAATGATTCCTGTGTAAGAATGTATGTGCAATGTTTTGGATAATGATTAATAGGCATATGCTTATAATAGAGGAAGCCAGGCATGACTTACGTTGATAAACTGAATCTAATTATGCCTAGGCTGAACTATGTTAGGCATCCAACCCATTCTCGGAAGTTGCTTCCCCTCACCCATATCCAGGAAAGCCCGAAATAGATCTCTTGTAGAGATTCCCTTCTTGGAAAGGTTTACTCAGGACCTAGAATATGAACTTGAAGGTGTAAGTCTTAATAATCCTATACGAGGAGGAACGATCCTCTTAAAACCCGAGATGGCAGCTTAGGGAAGGAATATCAAATCTACGGATGGGAGTAAGTCGGGAATCCACAGTTTCCCCACGACCGTTAGATTAGCAGGAGAAGGTAGGGTGTTAAAGGCTTTACCACCTGATTTTTCCTGTGTCTCCACAGGTAATGAAGAGTCTAGGGCCGTTAGATCTGAACAGAGATCTCCAGAGTCGTCGAATCTGCGGAAGTTACGCAGAGGGTAAGTCCTCATGGATAGGAGGAGAAATCGACGGTCAGGATTCGCAGAGGAAGATTGCAAAATCCCGTCAGTCGTTAGATCTCAGGAAAGTTGCGCAGGGTTTAAGTCCTAGTATGCAAACGAAGAGTCCTGGAAGAGTCATCGAGATATCAGAGTCATCGGGGTTTGAAGGTCAAGAGAATCGAGACCTTGTAGGTCAAGAAATCCCGAGAAAGGATCCTAGCCATTGATCTCGACAGGACACACGTCAGACATCAGGACAGGAGTCAGGATTTAACCCCATCGGGGATTCCAGGAGTGAAGAGCTCGTTGCATCAGAATTCACGATCTGTGAAATCTCGATAAGCTCAGAACCGTCCATCAGCAGGGACACGTGTCAAAATATCTGAGGAAGTCGTGAATCGGAGAATCGGGGTTCCCGGAGACAAGAACCTCTTGCATGTTGGAATTGTGATTCGCGATATCTTGACGGGAGCTTTGAACTGTCCATCGGCAAGGACGCGTGGCAAGAGATCCTAAAGAGTCAGAGTTTGGACATCGGAGTTTCCGGAAGCAAGAAACTCTTGCAACTTGAAGTCGCGATCCGCGATATCCCGATGGGAGTTTAAACCGTCCATCTGCAGGGACACGTGTCAGAGGACCCCTAGGAGTCGGGGTTCATCATTTCGAGGTTTCCAAAGACAAAGGAATTGTTGCATCAGAAATTGCGATTTTGGGATATCCGATATAGCGACGGGAAAGTGGTGACGTGGAGGAATAAGTTCTCACGTGCATCGGGGATCGGTATATCGGGGTCCTCGGTGACGATAGAATTAGTGCCAGAGAAGTCGCGAAACTCTGAAATGCGACGGCCCCACTATAATAGTGTTGTAGTGGAGGACAGATGTCACCCATATCGGGGATCGGGACTTGAAGTGTTTTGTGAACTAGTGCAACGGGAATCGCAATATCCTGATACGCGATTTCCCGATCACCACAGGAGGGTGGGCCATAGGCGCCAAAGCGAAGGACAGGTGGCGTCGGGGATTTGTGAATCCTGAAATTCTTGGTATCCAGATTTGCGAACTTGCAACTCTGATACACCGAGGGAGGACAGGTGTCAAAGGGTCAACCCTCGCAGGAGTCAACGCCAAGTGGCATTGGGGATCGAAGGATTGGAGATCCTGAGAAGGTAAGTTCTAAACACTTCAAACCCGCGAAGTCCGAAACTCCGACAGAGGAAAGCACGTGGTCTCGTGGACTAGCAGGTTGCATGAGAACGAATTTATACTGGAGGACTAATGCGCTAGGGGCATATCGGGGATCGGAGAATCGCGAGTTCTGAGTACTCGTTAATTACGACATTGGAAAACCCGAAACTCCGATAGTAGTAGCCTCGAAAGGAGGTAAGGCCACGGTCACAGAAGCAGTGGACCACAGGCTTGGCCTGGGGAGCTAATGCGTAAGGAGCACGTCAGAATTCAGAGGATCGTGAGTCTTGGGGGTGAATGAATTTTGACATTAGAAACCCCGTAGCCCCGATGGTAGTTATGACTATGGTCATATAGAGGAGACCATGCAACCAAGAGCTTAGCCTAGGAGTCTAACTGGCATTTAAGTGAGTTAGGATGGTTGAAAACAGAAATCCCGACGGAAGGGGACATAATACCACGGTTATGTACAGAGAGTCGGGTAGGTAAATAGAAGACCTGTGACTCGGGGATTGGCATTTTGCTGCTACACGCTTCGGGGATTCTCATTATTGAGAGATCAACCAAAAAAAATTTATTTATGGTAGTGGGTATGTTACATCTACCTACTCCTAAAAGGCCATGGGAATCCATCTCCATGGAATACATGTCATGCCTCTTGTCCACCAAGCGGGGAAATGACTATGTTTTTTTGGTTGTTGATCGCTTTTCTAAAATGGCGATTATGGTCGCTTGCAAGAAGAGCATCACAGGAGAGGCCACTGCCAAGATCTTCTTTGAACAAGTTTGAGTACATTTTGGAATCCCACAAACCATTTTCTTAGATCAGGACAGTCAATTTCTCAGCACATTCTAGGCGAGCCTCTGCTCACAGTTGGACACCAAGATCAAAAAATCCACAACCTTCCACCCCCAGACAGATAACGAAACCAAGGTCGTAAATCAAATGATAGTGCATATCCTATGCATGTATAATTCTAAAAACCCTCACAAATGGGATGAGAGTCTTCCCTATGTCCATCATAGATACAACCGAGCCTTGAATAGCTCAACTGGCCACAGCTCCTTTCAGGTGGGGTTGGGATTCCAACCATTGGGTCCCATAGATGTTGCACTACCCCTTGTAGTCACCTCCACCGACTCATCTCTTGCTCCAAATGAAAGCTAACAAATCTACCCAGTTCATTGAGAGGATCCAACACATCCATCAATAGGTTCAGGATATCCTACAGAAGTCCAATGACAAGTACAAACAGTGACATTATCAACATCGGATGCCACATAAGTTTTAGGTGGGCGACGAAGTTTGGTTGCATTTGTAGAAATAATGCCTTAACGGACCCCATTAAAAATTTTCCCACTACGTTATGGGGTTGTACACCATCACCAAGGTTGTGGGTGATAATTAGTTTGAGCTAAACATTCCTCCTTTCCTTGGCCTGCACCCAGTGTTCAATGTGGATCTCCTTCGACCTTATTTCCCACCATTATTTTTACACCTCGGAGATAGTAGAACAACTAACACCAATAGAGATCAACCCCAAAAGAATACAATAGGAATCCAGTTATCATATTGTGGACAAACAGGTCAAGGGCACTCATCAACAAAGGATCCAGCTTTATCGAGTTTTCAAAGCAAGGAAGCTCCTGCACCAAGGCAAGTGGCTCACCCGGGGCCAAATTCAGCAAAAATTTCCTCATCTAATGGGGGCCCTCAACAAAATGGATAACATTGCTTCCTAAGGGGTGAGGATTGGTCCAGATTGATTTCGGTGGCCTCCCAGCTATTCCAACTAGCTCATTTTGGCATTTTTCCAATTCGGCAGTTTTTTCCTAGTTTTCGGGTCCCTTATTTTCGGGGCCATTTTGAGGCCCGAAGCAACATTTTTAGGGCTTGCCACAGTCAACATGTGTAGATATATCCACAAGAAACATGTTTATTCCTCGAATATACCTTTCCAACAGGCTATCGTGCGCCTAAAATAGAGATTGTATGCAAACGTTACGACCCCGGGAAGTTGATGTACTAACTTACCCAAACAAGGCTCACATGACTTTTGGCGCTTCATCTCCTATGGTTAGGTTTTTGGATGTCTAGGGTTTTTGAAATTCCTTCTTATTGTAAAAATTCCTTGAAAGCCTCATTGTAATGATCTTCTAGCGAATGAGCACAGTCATCACATCTCTTCTCAGAGAAAAGCCACTACCATTCTAGCAAGCTTGTTTTCCACTGCATTTTACAGTTTCAGTGTATTTCCTTATTGAATAGAAACCAGTTTTATTGTATATCTGTTATTTTTTGTTAAGCATATTTTGATAATAATATGTATTCATTTCTTTCTTCTCATAAAATTTGGATCACACTCGGTTGGCTTGCCCAAGAAATTTCTCTTAGGCATCATTGGACGCTCTCAGAGCATCACGTGAGGCCCCACTAGACGCCATCAGTGCATCCAATGAGGCCCCGCATGACTTCCATGAGGTTTCATGTGAGGCCCCTCTGCCATAGGCTCGGTCAATCCCTCCATGGGCCTCTAGGCTGCATATTTTCCACCAAAATCCACGTAAAAACTCTAAGGAAATTTGCAGAGAGGGCATTTCTATTACTTACTTAGATCACATTGGTCAAATGCTTGAAGAAATTTCCACACCAAGCTCCCAACCTACTCTTGGATAAGGGATTTCTCCTCAAATTTCTCAACCCTCCTCTCTTGCAAAGTGAAGAATTATTTTTCTCCAAGGTGAGTTTTCCTTTTATAACTCTTTTGGGGCAAAAACAAATTCATTTTTCACCATGAGACACAGAAGTGGGTTTTTATTTTTATATGAGCTCATTTTATTTTTGTGCCATTTTTACTTTAATTGACCTTGGAGTCTAGTTTAAATGTCCTTAACTTGATTCTAAGGACTTTTTTATGACGATGGTGCATCCCCTTAACTTGAGGTACGTGTTTCTCAACTGGAAATTAGGGATAGGGTTTTCCCTTCATTTTTCACCTTGCATTATAAATTATCCATACTACCAACGTTATGCCTTAGGCTTGAACCCAACTGGGTGCATCCTTAGTCACTCCTTTTTCATGGTGTTGTTGTTTCAATAGTGCCTACCCTTCATGGGCACCATAGTTAGAACTTGAATTACCATCTGGTGCCCATACTGCATTTTCCCATAGGCCCGGGAGCCCTCCTTTAGCCCTGTCATGACTTGAAGATTGAGCCTCGTTCTCCTCTCTTCATCTATATTCTGACCACATCCCATGGGGGTTTTCAAAAACTATTGTATGTTGCTTAATGGTTTCCTGTGAATTTTTTGCTCGTGTCATGCTTCCCACCACTACATTGTTGTTTTCCCACATCCCACTTACCGTTATGCAATATCCTTGACCATCTGCCTCTTACATTATTTGGCCTATGTTTTGCATCCACCTACCCAGGGAGAGAACAACTGTTAAAAGTGGATCTCACTTTCCATTACCATTTTCATTCCTAATTTCTTAAGTTGGTTCCATGTGCTTCGAATATAGGAGTATGTTGTTAAGCCACCCCTTCTTTCCCACCGAGTATACTTTTATATATTTTCCAGACTCATAAAAGGACATGAAAAATGTATCTAGATTACTTGTGTTATTATTTCATTCTTGTTAAACCATGAAGGAGACCAAACATACTTTTTTCATTCTTTTGTGCTCATTAACCCATGAAGGAGATGAAAAATAATAAATAATAAATAAATAAATAATTGGGGGTTTTTCACCATTGGTCTATTCTCAAAATGGCATCATCAGTTGAGTCTCCCTTGAACATGGCACCTATTTGAATACCCATCATACAGTTGGTTTTATCTTGCCTAGGAGTTGTCCCCACAAAATGAGTCATAGATACTACTCTAGTTGGTTACTCTTCCAGTCATCATGGAGAGTGCTTCAATGCCTCTTGCGTTGTTGCTCTATATTCATCTAGCTCTTGTGTCTTGTTTCCTAGTCACCATTGTGTCGTGTTATTTCTTCAAGGTAATTTAAAGCATGATTCGATCATTTTTTGTTTTGTTTGACTTTTCGAGTCGGCCATCCCTGTGTCATTTGTACTTTGTGATACTCTCTCATCACATCATCTCTGGGTGTATGTTTTGTGTTGATAGATTGGGGATACATCAAGGCCCTCCTTTGACTAATCTCTTCTTATCGACTTCATCACATTATCTAGGAGAGGGATCTAGAAACAAGCTAGTGCCTTGGAGCTTGCAGTCCTCAGTGGCAGGCCTCCTCGTGATCGACAGTGGATTTTCATCATTGACTCTTAATCGATTGATTCTACAAGTGTTTGACACCATATCCTTTATTCACACTTGATAGATTATACTAGGTACCTTGGGGTCCATCTTCATCATCGATGGTTCCCCTTGTGTCTGTTAATGGTATACATCAATGACCAGTAATCAGACAGTTTCTACCATGATCGGAATCAACTCATTTAATTGCATGTCCTAGATTTGTACCATTAGGGATTGGGGAAAAGACCTTGGGTTTGGGGCCACATCATTCCTTTAAATCATCCCCTCCCAAGTTGTGATGGAGTATATCACTTGTATATGAAGACTCTGGGGGCACCCTCCTCAATGCTCGTTGTCTTCCTGACATTTATATGTTGTGTCATAGATATAAATTGTATCTACGGGTGGTTATGATAATGTTCCTAACATAGATCCACATTGTACTTATTGGTGGCTATGATTGAGGTAATGGCGTAGATCCACATTGTATTTTCTCGTGGCTACAATCTTATTGATGACATGGATCCATTGTGTATTCTTTTGTGGCCATGATCTAGCATTTCATATCATGGATCCGAGGTGTATTTTTTTTGGAATCCATGCTCATTCAGGCTATAAGTATGTCTAGCTAGGAGATTGGTCTATGTATGCTCTCATCCTTGGTGTTTGATTACAGGAATTCTTTGGTTTATGAACCTACTTTTCTCTATCCTCATGTTGCCTCACGTGGAAATTATTGTAATGTAATTCATCCATCCACTCCTTTCCTAACCTCGCACATTAGGGGGCATTTGTTATAGCCTTAATTCCCTCCCTATAGGCTAAAGAGGAATCCATCAGAGGATAGAAGCCCTAATACATATTTTTCTAAAGGTTTGACCCCTTTTGGAGCATTTTTGGAGGCCCTCGCGTGACACCTAGTGGACAACAAGAGAGGCCCTCACTAGACACTAGTGGCTCAACAAGTGAGTCACTGTTAGAATTCTAGAATTGAGGGTTACAAGGTGATAGGAGAATAAAAGAGATGTGCTCATGTTTCCATAGACAATATCTCAATATTGTCACCCAACCATAGGCATGTAGCCACCCCCGAGCACCATAACCTTGACAGATAGAATAATTCTAGAAGCAGTACCAGACCCAACAGTTAACCAAGAGATAGCTTATCTCTCTTTCTCCAAGAATAGTGCACTAAACAGAAAGTCCATAAACCATAAACCAACACCAAAATTCAAGTTGCAGTAGTTGCAGTTGCACTCCTTCTCCAAACTTGCACACCACTTGTATGTGTGAGATGTGAGAGTGTGTATGACCAAATGATCTCAAGCACCCTCTATTTATAGTGCTCTTTGTCTCTTGTCCAAGCCAACTTCTTCTTTTAGAGGTCAATAGTTAAATATTAATTATTTTATTGAGCCGACATGTCTTCTAGGGTTTATATACATTTGTTTAGGGTTTCTCTAGCTTCCATAATATTCTAATCTAGTCAGAGATTACACATGGGGGTTGATACCTCCCACATATACCATAATAACAACACTCCCTCATAGATAGGGAGGTGTCTAACGGTAATGGTCTTGAGAACAAATAGACCATTCTATTGGTAGCATCATCATAGTCACATAGGATAACTCATGATCACATATATCAACTCACGACCAACATCACCACTATCAGTATCATCTAATAGCATCAATTGCATCATCTCTCGAAGACATACTCCACCTGGGTAATCAGGAATGATGTTGAATAAGTCACTTACTCAATAGAGTGATACATGGACCATTATTCTATTATGGACATACGTCTTAGAAGATCAGTTGTCCTAACAGAAGTTGAAAACCATGCTATGGGATACAAAGACCATTCCTACAAGAACGTTAGTCTCGGACTATTTTCTAATAGGATCATATGTACCATAGAGATCAATCTCTACCCATATGCCTTACAAAATATCAGTCCACAGCTATTTTCCTAATCGAGCCACAATCTGTACCTTAGGAAAATACCACTCCATGATACATCAAAAATCTATCAACTTGGACCATTCTTCACAAGGAGAATGTCCACCGGCACATTGACTATCCATCTAGCTGGAAATCGTCTCCAACACTAGTGGTAGTCTCGATGACAATCAGATAATAGCATGCAACTGCTACAATGCCATCCAATAGAACACAATTGTGTCTATTCGTAGTAGTATATGACTATTATCCAGTGGTACACAACCACTCCTAGTAGCACATGGCTACTAACCAGTGACACACATTCACTACCAGTGGAACACATCCACCACAATAGCATACAGCTACTCTCCATAGACATACAGTCTCCAAAGCAATCATATCATCGGATATCATCTTGCATAAACAATATCATGATACAAACCGAGTCATCTGGGCCATTCTTCCACTCACATATGTGAGGTATGGAAGAGCATCTGCCCTTGGAAAGTTAAACATTAGCCATGGGATATATGGACTATTCTTCTCAAGCATAGAAGAGTAATTGTCTATGATTTCTAAACCTGTATCATTCACCTAACTAGGCCATTCTTCTGGCACTAATCACAGTGCAACTTGGAGAGAATGAGTCTTCCCTAGGGAATAATTGTCCCTGATTATTGAACCTAAACCATTCACCTAACTAGGCCATTCTTCTGGCACTAATCATAGCGCAACCTGGAGAGAATTAGTATGCCCTAGGGAATGACTGTCCTGCACCAACTTGCTATAACGGACCATTCTTCAAAATTGCTCACAACTGTGAAATTCGCAAGAATGTATGCCCAAAGAGGCGAACCACTCTGCTTGACCACTACTTAGATTGACTTCCAAGTAGAATGATTATCCTAAACCATTCCCCCACACTAGCCACAAGGGGAATCGTTGTATATGGTACATCAACAATCTATCAGACCATTTTCATTATGAAAATGAATGTCCGATCTAGACCATTTTTCGAACTGGAAAATGATTGTCCATCAGAAATATTGGAACACTTTCTAGACTAGAAGGTGATTTCCCAACCTCGACCATTTTTCCAAAGTGGAAAATGACTGTCCATATATCAATAACATATCATTTCTCCCTCTCAATCTAGGGAGTAATCACTTCCTTTTCCAATAAGGAAGTCATCTCCATGAGTCCATATTGTCCCTTAAGTATGCAAACTTTTCATCTTGGACAGAGGCTTTATCAAAATATATGTTATCTTCTCATCAGTTGAGATATATTGGAGAACCACTTCTCCCCTCTGGACTTTATCACGGAGAAAATAGTACTTGATCTCAATGTGCTTCGACCTATCATGGAACATTGGGTTCTCTGAGAGCTTCACACAGCTCTGGTTATCACAATATATCATGGTTGAATCTAGCACTTGATCAAACAATCCAGAACTAGCTTATGGAGCCACACTGCTTTCATACAAGCATCACAAGCTACAATATATTTTTCTTCTGCATTATTGAGTGCAACAGACTTTTGTTTCCTACTAGCCCATGATATCATGGAAAATCTCAAACTGAAACATATCCAAGAAGCACTTATTTTATCATTTGCACTCCCTACCCAATCTGAATCGATAAATCCATGCAGTTGTATATCATAACTCAAACGTCCCACGAAGATATTTCAAGGCATGCTTTGGAGTTATTAAATTTTCATGGCTAGGTTCCACTCGGAACTATTTTCACAACAAAGAAAATATCCGGCTAAGTATTCTCCAAATACATTAATGAGTCATTCCATTTTTGATACATGGACGGGTCTACTGGATCAGAGTCTCTCATATTCTTCAGATCTGTCATCATGGGAGTTTTCCATAGATTTGTAATCCATTATCCTGAACTTTTGAAGAACCATTTTGATACACTTCCTCTATCATAGGAATTTTTCACCACGCTTTTGCTATACATGAGAGGCTCTGCACCAAGTTTCTTGAATCCATACAAGGCCTTCTTACATGGGTCTCTTTCTAGTATACCTAAAAAACCTTGAGGTTGCTCTACATATGCTTCTTCTTCAATTACTTTGTTGAGAAGAATAGTCTTTACATCCATCTAATGTAAACTCCAACCCATGGATACTGGAAGAGATATAATGGCTCAGGTAGAGTTATATCTGGTGACTGGAACAAGTTGTCATCATAGTCTTCTCCCTCCTTCTAGGAGAATCCTCTAGCCCTGAATTTCACCCTGTATCTATCAATGCTTACACTTATAAGTCTTTTCACAATTTCTCACATTTTTCTTCATCACATATTCCTTCCATTCCTTTTGCTTGACAGATTCTAGTGGATTCAAATCATGCTAGTAGTCTTATGATTTTTGGTATAGTAACTGGTTCAATTTTTGTTGTTCTGGTTTTTCTTTCTTTCTTGGAATATTCATGTTCTTCCTCATGTTCCTTTTCAACGTTGGAGTCCATGGAATATTTTATAGGTTCCATGCCCTTCCTTCCTGAAGGTTCCAACTTCTTCTTTTCGTCATAGGAACATAAATGTAGATGGACAACCTAGAATATTCAAGGCTTCTTTTGTAAGAAAACTTCTTCTAGAGTCAGGTTGAACATGTGTTTCTTATCATGGTTTCTACTTCTAATGAAGAACATGTACATAAACTTCATAGTATTCATGGATTCTTCAATGGATCATATCATTGGGGATTAGCTCCCTCCTAATCCCAGCTTCATGCCTCTCTCTGATAAAGTCCATGCTTTCGTCTGCTGCATTTCTCTTTGTTTTCTGCAAAGTGTCACAAACATGTTCTGGTTTTTTTTTTATTATTGACTTCCTCGGAGTCTAACTCCCTCTGACTCTCTTTAAGTTTGTTTCTATCTATTATGATTGTTTCCCATATAGAAGTTAGTGCATGCATTGTTTCATCCTTATAAACTTCTTCTATGACAACTTTTGCAAGGATCAAACATGTTTCACAAGAGTACCTGCCCGGAACAAGAACAACAAGAGAAAACAATAAATATATCTCTAGAGGAAATGTTAGTTCATTTTTCAAAAAAGTACAATGAGCATCTATATCAATGGTATTCATATTCAGTCAAGTATTCATTGCACCTAGCAATAATAGAACCTTTCAAAGACTATTTTTGTAATGTAGAAATTATCACCCTTGATATATACAAATTTGAAGCTTAACAATTTAATCAAAACTGGAACATGAAGCCTCGTTTGCTATGGAGGGTGCGCTTGTTCTTCTGAATGCACTGAATCCAAGATTACAGCTTGGACAAGGTCTCTAGTACTTTCCCTGCAAACACACTCATGTTTTTGTTAGATGATATAACTTGGATAGCATATACAAGTGCATACCTTTGAAGTCTTGTAGCATTGTCCAGCTTGTCATCCAATTTGAAACTAGATACCATCTTAAAAAGAAGAGATTAGAAACTGAATCGAAATATTCAATGATTAGAACAAGCTAAAAACTCTAAAATTTCAACTTTGGCCACAAAATCAATTTGACCATAAGTCAACCTTTGACTTTGACCAAAAATTCAAACCTGATGTTTTTGTTGAGTGAGGATACCAAGTGGTGCGCTGGGCTAAGGCACACTAGGATTTTAAGGAATTAGGTCAAATGCTTCATCAGAAGTGCCTGAACACAAGGGTTAAGGTTTTTTGCAGCTGCATAATCATAAAAACCTAGCTGCAGTTGTAACTGGTGCCACAACGAGCTTAAAAACTAACTTCCCAATATATCTTCTAATGGTTAGACTGTCTAAAGATAGTGTGGACCCATAACCTGTTAGAATAAAAGAGATGTGCTCGTTTATCCATAGACAATATCTCAATATTGTCACCCAACCATAGGCACGCAGCCACCCCCGAGCACCATAATTTTGATAGATAGAATAGTTATGGAAGCAGTACCAGACCCAATAGATAACCAAGAGATAGCATGTCTCTCTTTCTCCAAGAATAGTGCACTAAATAGAAATTCCATAAACCAAAAACCAATACCAAAATTCCAGTTACATTAGTTGCAGTTGCAATCCTTCTCCAAACTTGTGCACCACTTGTATGTGTAAGCTATGAGAGTGTGTATGACCAAATGAGCTCAAGAACCCTCTATTTATAGTGATCTTTGTCTCCTGTCTGGGTCGACTTCTTATTTTATAGGTCAATACTTAAATATTAATTTTTTTATTGAGTCGACATATCTTCTATGTTTTCTATACATCTATTTAGGGTTTCTCTAGCTTCCAGAATATTCTAATCTAGTCAGAGGTTACACATGGAGATTGATACCTCCCACGGCTACCATAATATCAACAAGGTGACGAATGAGTTGGATATTCATTTCAAATCCCTAGGAACTCACATCATTAGAGTATCTAGTGGTCTCTAGAAGATATAGAAGCCTCTCTCAAGCCTCCTCGAAGATCTATATAACAAAGCCAAGCCTTGGGCAAGAGAAGGGAGCATTGAATAGTATTGTTAAGTTGTCCAACTGCAAAGGTATCCATCATCACATCCAAGATTCAATGAGCCTAGCATGTACAAGGAGCTACAAGGAGAGGCAAGGAGCAAGGAGGCTAAAGGAGGATGCATCTTCATCAAGTTGAGGTATGAATTCACATGCATTCTCTATGTTTCATTAATAGAACAATTGGTTTTCCCCATAAATGTTTTCCTTTGTTGCATAAATACTGATATATGGTTTATATTATTATAGATCATGTTATATCCAAAATAGATCTAGGATTCCAACACTAGGAAGAGAAGTATAATGGTGTTGTTTTCTCTTTGATGTGCAGGAAGTAGGTTGTAGAAGTTGAAGTTGGAACTTCAAGACTGCAGCAGCCAAGATACACTAAGGACAACCTTCAGGACAAGGTATTCCATTGTCTCATTTCATTGTGTAATGATCTTATTGTTTGTTTCTAGGAGAACCATAAGAAATCTAGCCCATTCCTATCTAGGATTTCTAGGCCAATCCTAGGGAGAGCTTACTGATTATTCAATGAGATCCCTGTGAGAAAAAATCCCATAACAGTAGGTACAAGCAGAATGTGTCAGAAATATATATCATTTGGCAGTGTTGAGGATATGTTTAAGTTTAAATCATTCGCAGCATATATTGCATACTTAATTTTTGGGGTGAATCTATTGGTTCAAGGTTTGTTTTTCCCTTTGCCT
>JASDQU010587401.1:21203-33289 GCA_032191745.1 Picea mariana | reverse complement strand
CTTTCTTGCATGAGTGGCTACCATGTATTCAACTTCTGTAGTTGAGAGTGCCACTACAACTTGTCTTTTGCTCATCCAACTGATTGCTCCTCCAAACAGGTTAAACACATGTCTTCTTGTAGATCTCATGTGATCCAGATCTCCAAAATAGTCCACATCAACAAACCCATGTATGTCCAACACTATGTTCAATCATGGTCTTCCTTGGTAGCACAATCCATACCTATTAGTGCCACACAAATACCTAAAACCGCTCTTTATTGCTATCCAATGCTCCTTCTTTGGTTTTCACATATACTTACTCAAAATTCCCACTGCATGTGCAATGTACGGTCTAGTACAGACCATTGCATGCATCAAACTTCCAACCACACTCGCATATGGAACACGATACATGTCCTCTTTCTCTTAATTTATCTTGGGACACTGATCCATAGATAACTTTACACCTACATGAATAGGAACCTTGATCAATTTACATTCCTGCATATTAAACATATGCAATATTTTCTCAACATATTTCCTCTTATTTAACTAGAGTTTCATGTTTGCTCGATATCTTTTAATTTCCATGGCCAAATGAAATTTGCAGCACTAAGATCCTTCATGACAAATTTAGAGGACAACTACGTTTTCACATTTTGGATAATCTCCTTGTTGTTTCCTATCAGCAACATATCATCCACATACAAGACCAAATAAATAAGAAGATCACCAATTAATTTGAAACACACATAGTGATCTACTTTACTCCTTGTGAATCCAAGTCCCAACATATAAGTATCAAAAAATTTATACCGTATTGGTGATTGCTTTAACCCATATAGTGATCCAGGTCGATATTGGTGACCACCCACCTATTCCAAATTCCAACTGGCTCAGCTTGATAGTTTTCAGTTCAACATGTTTCTTTGTAATGGGGACAATTCATTGTAATTGTGGGTTCTACACTTACGGGGATATCTTGAAGCCCTACACGACATCCAAGTGTATATGGTGGTTGCCCACCTATTTCAACTGGCTTATTTTGAAACTCTTCATGTCAGTGCATCTTATTGTACTTCCAAGGCCGTTTTGGGGCTCTAAATAGTGTTTTCTTGGATTTCCATAGTCAAACTATACATGGAATCATAGTTTGATGACATAATACATAGTTCTCAAAAATATCTTTCCAACAAGCTATCACACGCCTAAAACAGAGATCGTATGCAAAAGTTACGACCTTGAGAAGTTAATGTACTAACTTACCCCAACGGGGCCCACATGAATTTTGGTGCTTCATCTCCTAGGGTTAGGTTTTTAGGTGTCTAGGGTTTTGGCATTCACGTTTATCATAAAAAGGCCTTCAGAGCCTCATTGTAATCATCTTCTTGCAAATGAGCGTAGCCGTCACATCTCTTCTCAAAGATAAAGCTGCCACCATTCTAGCAAGTCTGACACTCTTTATTTTTACAGTCTCTATACATTTCTTTCATTAATAGAAATCATGTATTGTTGTATCTCTCTGTTTCTAGCAATTTTTATGAGTATTTCATTGTAATATCTGTGTTTTCATTTTGTTCAATAAAAAATTTGGATCAGTGGTATTAGAGCAGGCTACTCTTGATCGTTTTTCAGTGCATGTCCTCAAAGAGCTCCGAGTATAGCAAGTTGGGTCTCGAGCTTGTCTCTCTTGAGGAAAATCGCTCTTGCACACCCAAGAAACCCTCTATGGTGGCATAAAAGAAAAATGATAAAGCAAAATATTCTATTAACCTATTGCTTGAGCAAGCTCTCATGCGACAGAAGGACGAAATGATGGATAATTTTGCACGTGTCCTTTAACGCCTGCCTATAGCAACAGGTGGTTAATTTTGATATTCCCATGTTTTAAGGTTATAAAGATGTGGATGCCTTAGAAAAATGGTTAAATATGCTAGAAGGCTATTTCTTTGTTCACAAATTTTCCAACAGGGAAAAGATCACCTTCGCACTCCTCAAGGATCTTCCCCATGTCAAACATTGGTGGGAAACTTACTAGGAGAAAAGTTCCACAGAGAAATTTGGAATATATAGGGTTGAGCCCACTTGGTATTTTTTTGTGGATGCGGTCAAGGAACAATACTACCCTGATGATAACTATGAAGACCAGTACATGAGATGGACCACACTGCGGCAAGAGAAGAGCCAAACAATGTCGGATTTCACAAATCCTTTCCACACCTTGTGCACCAAGTTGGGTATCAAAGTCTTCGAGCAGCATCTGGTTCTGAAATATTGTGGGGCTCTACACAGGTACATCTAAACCGAAATGGATTTCCTAAACATCATATCATTGGGAGTTTCCTATCGATATGCTGCCAAAATCGAGCAAAAATTTAGGCACTAGAACAAATGGGAGTTTGGGTTTGCAAATCCGCATCAACCAAAGAACGGTAAATATGGCCCTAACCAAGAGCCTATAGACAACCAGTCCAAGACACATGACAAGAAGGGTAAAGGAAATATGAAGAATGACACTGGGAAGTGGTGCAACTTCCACAAAATCCCTCGGCACAACACCAATGAATGTCACTCGAAACAATCATTGGTGGTCGACGTCAAAGAGAAGGAGACGAACCCTAACTTAGAATATGATCTAGAAAATATTGAAAACATACATATCATTAACACAGACCTCACTACTACTGTTGCGACTACAACAATTCAACCAGAAGAATCAATAGATCATGAAGAGCGGGAGTGTCTCTTCCATTCACATATGTGGGTGAAGGGGACCCCGTTGCATTTCATTGTTGATAACGGAAGCTAGAAGAACCTCATATCAACTGAGGTCATCAAAAATTTGGGGTTGTCAACAAAACCACACCCACAGCCATCCAACATCGGGTGGCTAAACCAGGGGTGAGATATTTGTGTCAGCTAGTGGTGTCACATGTCTTATGGCATCTAGCCATTCAAGGATGAGGTAGTGTGTGATGTTTCCCCTCTTGATGTATGTGATTTTTTTTGGGCCAACCATATATGTGGAAACACCATATTGTTTATGATTCTCGACCCTGTAGTATCATTATTACTCTAGGGTGTCAACTCTACATGATACTAGAGGTATTTCTAACTATTGTTCCACCAAAATAGTGTCGCAAGGTAATCTCTCATACTGCAAAATTAATCCTCTTCACGGTATGTTCAAAGGATGCACAGAAGGACACTAGAGCCATTGTAGCCTCAACACCTTCTATCCAGTAGAAGCAGATTGTCGAAGAGAATTAAGATATTGTTTCTTCACCTACAATGGTGCCTACACAATGCTCCATAAATCCCATAGATAATAGGTTGGTGGAACAGATTCAACCCCGCCAGCAACAAGTTTGTGACAACCTTCCACAGACCAAGCAGTGCAACTTATCCAACAGGGCACGCCGCTCACCAATATTCAGGTTCAGAAAATACTTTCCCCTCTTCCTCTAGCACTCAATGCAATGGAGACCATTGTTTCCTAAGGGGGGAGGATTTATCTAGGTGGATATTGGTGGCCAACCACCTGTTCCAAATTCCAACTAGCTCATCTTGATGGATTTCAGTTCAGCACGTCTCTCTGTAATGGGTAAATTTATTTTTAATTGTGGGTTCAAAACTTATGGGGTTGTCATGAATCCCTACACAACATCCAGGTGAATATCGGTGGCCGCCCACCTATTCCAACTGGCTTATTTTGGAAGTTTTCATGTGAGTACATCTTTTTGTACTTCCAGGGTCATTTTTGGGCTCTAAATAGATTTTTCTTGGCTTGCCACAATAAAATTGTAAATGGAGTAAGTGTTTGATGACAGAATGTGTATTTCTTGAAAATACCTTTCCAATGGGCTATCACACGCCTAAAACGGAGATTGTATGCAAAAGTTTCGACCCTAGGAAGTTAATGTACTAACTTACCCCAACGGAGCCCACATGACTTTTGGCATTTCATCTCCTAGGGGTAGGTTTTTGGATGTCTAGGGTTTTGGCATACACGTTTATCATAAAAATTCCTTCAGAGCCTCATTGTAATCATCCTCTTGCGAATGAGTGTAGCCGTCACATCTCTTCTCAAAGATAAAGCTGCCACCATTCTAGCAAATCTGGCACTTTGTATTTTTATAGTCTCTGTACATTTATTTCATTAATAGAAATCATGTATTGTTGTATCTCTATGTTTATGGAAATTTTTATGAGCATTTTATTGTAATATATTTGTTTTCATTTCGTTCTGAAAATAATAAGGATCAGAGGTATCGGAGCATGTTTCTCTTGATCGTTTTTCAATGCATATCCCCAACGAGGTCCGAGTATAGAAAGTTGGGTCTCAAGCTTGTCTCTCTTGAGGAAAATTGCTCTCAGGTGTCTAAGAAACCCTCTTAAAAGAAAAATGGCAGAGAAAAATATTCTATTAACTTGTTGCTTGAGTAATCTCTCATGCGACAGAGGGATGAAATGATGGAGAATTTTGCACACATCCTTCAACGCCTGTCGATAGCAACAGGTGCATCTTCATCAAGCAACCATTTTGGAGGAACCTCTCCCTTCAAGGTACAAGTTAATTTTTATATCCCCATTGTTGAAGGTTAGATAGATGTAGATGCCTTAGAAAAATGGTTAAATTTTCTAGAAGGATATTTCTTTGTTAACAATTTTTCCGACGGGGAAATGATCACCTTCGCACTCCTCAAAACTCTCCCCCAAGTCAAACATTGGTGGGAAACTTACTGGGAGAAAATTTCCATAGAGGAATATGGAATATATGGGGTTGAGCCCACTTGGGATTTTTTTGTGGATACGATCAAGGAACAATACTATCTTGTTGATAACTATGAAGACCAGTACATGAGATGGACCACATTGTGGTAAGAGAAGAGACAAACAGTGTCGGAGTTCACAAATACTTTCCACACCTTGCACACTAATCTAGGTATCAAAGACTCCAAGTGGCATCTGGTTCTGAAATACCGTGGAGGTCTACATAGGCACATTCAAACCGAAATGGATTTCCTAAACATCTCATCATTGGGAGATGTTTATCGATATGCTATCAAAATCGAGCAGAAATTTAGGCATCAGAGAAAATGGGAGTTCGGGTCTACAAATCTAAAACAACCAAAGCATGGTAAAAACGGCCCTAACCAATAGCCTATATACAACCAGTCCAAGACACAGGACAAGAATGGTAAAGGAAAGATAAATAATGAAACTAGGAAGTGGTGTGAATTCCACAAAAGCCCCTGGCACAACACTGATGAATGTTGCTTGAAACAATCAATGGTGGTTGAGGTCAAAGACAAGGAGTCGAACCCTGATTCAGAATCTGATCTGGAACATATTGAAAATAGACAGATCATCAAAGCAAACTCACTGCTATTGTCGTGATCGTAACAATTCAACCAAAAGAACCAGTAGATCCTGAAGAGGGGGAGCGCCTCTTCCATTCACAGATGTGGCTGAATGGGACCCTATTTCATTTCATTGTTGATAACGGAAGCCAGAAGAACCTCATCTTAGTTGAGGACATCAAACAGTTGGGGTTGTCAACAACACCACACCCACAACCATACAACATTGGTGGCTTCACTAGGGATGAGATCTCTATGTCAAACAGCGGTGTCGCATGTCATATGGCATCCATCCCTTCAAGGATGAGGTAGTGTGTGATGTTTCCCCTCTTGATGTTTGTGATGTTTTTTTGGGCCAACCATATATGTGGAAACTTCATGTTGTTTATGAGTCTCGACCCTGTAGTGTCATTATTACTCTGGGGTGTCATCTCTACAGGATACGAGAGGTAGTTCTGACTATTGTTCCATGAAAATAGTGTCGCAAGGTAATCTCTCATACTGCAAAATTCATTTGCTTCACGGTTTGTTCAAAGGATGCACAGAAGGACACTACAACCATTGTAGCCTCAACACCTTCTATCCAGCATAAGCATATTGTTGAAGAGAAATAAGATATTGTTTCTTCACCTACAATGGTTCCTACACAATGCCCCATCAAGCCTAGAGATAATAGGTCGGTGGAACAGATTCAACCCCTCCTGCAATAGGTTCGTGACAGCCTTTCACAAACCAAGCAGCGCAACTTCTCCAACAAGGCACACCACTCACCAAGACTTAGATTCATAAAATGCTTTCCCCTCTTCCCCAGGCACTCAATGTAATGGAGACCATTTATTCCTAAGGGGTAAGGATTGATCCATGTGGATATTGGTTGCCACCCACCTGTTCCAAATTCCAACTGGCTCATCTTGACAATTTTCAGTCCAACACATTTCTTTGTAATGGGGATATTTCTTTGTAATTGTGGGTTCTACACTTATGAGGTTGTCCTGAAGCCCTACACAGCATCCAGGTGCATATTGGTGGTCTCCCACCTATTCCAACTGGCTCATTTTGGAAGTGTTCATGTCAGTACATATTTTTGTACTTCCATTGATGTTTTGGGGCTCTAAATAGTGTTTTCTTGGCTTTCCACAGTCAAACTATAGACAAAGTCAAATTTTGATTACATAATGCATATTTCTCGAAAATACCTTTCCAACGAGCTATCACACACATAAAATGGAGATCGTATGCAAAAGTTATGACCCTGGGAAGTTAATGTACTAACTTACCCCAACGGGGCCCACATGACTTTTGGCGCTTCATCTTCTAGGGTTAGGTTTTTGGATGTCTAGGGTTTTGGCATTCACATTTATCATAAAAAGGCTTTCAGAGCCTCATTGTAATCATCTTCTTTTGAATAAACATAGCTATCACATCTCTTCTCAAAGATAAAGCTACCACCATTCTAGCGAGTCTAGCACTCTGTATTTTTACAGTCTTTGTACATTTCTTTCATTAATAGAAATCATGTATTGTTGTATCTCTCTATTTCTAGAAATTTTTATGAGTATTTCATTGTAAGATCTATGTTTTCATTTTGTTCCAAAAATAATCTGGATCATACAGGGACTTTTTCAACTTGCATACCAGCGCTTTTTTTCCCTTCACAACAAAGCCTTTTGGTTGCTTCATGTAGATTTCTTCTTCCAAATCCCCATGTAGGACTATCGTCTTCATATCCATCTATTCTACATCAAAATCAAATGCAAAACCAACAAATAAAATAAATCTAATAGAAGTTAACTTGGCAACAGAAGAAAAAAATTCACCAAAGTCAATTCCCTCTACCTGGGAATAACCTTTTGCCACTAACAGAGTTTTCTTTTTCTCCACTTTACATTCTGCATTCAACTTCTTCTTAAACACCCATTTGATTCCAACGAGATTTCTTCCAGTCAACAACTCCACTAGATCCCAAGCCTCATTCTTGTCAAAGGCTTCCATTTCTTCAACCATGGCCTTTTTCTAGAGTTTTCCATCGTCCAAATCCACTTCCTCCCTAACAATTCTAGGATCATCATGAGTAATAGGCAAAGAAAAATTTGAACAGAAATCAGGTGTAGTGTACCTTTCCAGCTACTTTCTGAACCGGTCTCCTCAATACTGGAGTATGAGGATCTTCTTCTTCTTATTCATATTCTTTTGTAGAGTTTGATTCACCATCCTTTAACTCAAACTATATTTTCTCTTGTTCTTCCTTCCTTGGTAGGACTTCATGTTTGACAACATCTTTGATTTCTCTAAATACCACATCTCGGCTATACACTACGTTCATAGTTTCTGGGTTCCAATTCTTATAACCTTTCAAACCATCTTTATAACCAATAAAGATATACTTTTCAACCTTTTTGTCTAGCTTACTCGTGTTTTTCTTTAGAACATGAATGTAGGCCTCGCAACCAAACACCCTGAGATGTGTGAGAGAGGGTTTCTTACCAGTCCATACCTCATGTGGATTCCATTCATCCAGTGTTGATTAGGGTGATTGATTGACCAGGTAACATGTAGTACCCACTGCCTCTGCCCATAATTCTTGTCCTAACCCGGCACCACTGAGCACGCACCTTGTTTTTTCCATCAACGTCTTGTTCATCATTTCTACAACTTCATTCTGCTAAGGTGTATATGGAGTAGTATTATTCCTTGCTATACCGCACTTACTAAATAATTATTGGAATTTATTTCCATAGAAATCTCAACCATTATCTATCCCCAACACCTTATTTATTTTCTCTGTTTGATTCTCCACAAGAGCCTTAAACTCTTTAAACTTGTCAAAGACTTCATGTTTCTTCCTAAGGAAATCTATCCAAGTATCCCTCGAGAATTAATCTATAGATGAGACATAGCACACATATTTTTAGAGTGATGGAACCAACACAGGTCCAAACACATCATTGTGCACCAATTGTAAAATTCCCTTTGCCCTCATTGCACCAGAGGGGAATCTTACATGGTTCTACTTCCCATATACACAATGTTCACAAAAATAAAAAAAACTAGAGAGTAGTTAGACATACCTTCAACCATGCCATTACCATGTAGTAGTAAAAATCCCTTCTCTCTTATATGCCTCAATCTTTGATGCCACAAAATATCCTTTTCTCCAGAGACTGTTGGATTTTTTTCTTTATCATCTCCAATCTCAGGAACAATGGAACTATTGCATCCATAACTAATAGTGCTTCCCTACAACTTATACAGAGTTCCAAACCGAACTCCCTTTAGCAACACCATTGCTCCTCTAACCATCCTACAAGTTTCTTTGTCAAACACTATTTTTACCCTTGCATCATCCATTATGCTTATAGAAATCAAATTTCTGGCCAATCCTAGGATGTGCAGAACACCATGGAGTGCTCTAATCCTTCAATCCATGATATTCAACTTGAATTTTCCTTGTCTTATGATTTTGGTTGTCGAGTCATCACCTAGGAAAACATCACCTCCATTATACCTTTCATATTCATAAAACCACTCCCTGTGAGAAGTCATGTCAATGGATGCACCAGATTTGTTGGCCCTTGACCAAGTTTTGAGGACCCTTGGTCATTTTTTACCATTTTGGGACTTCGACGGGTTGTCGAAGTGGAGATCGCAGGATCTCGGCCCCTTTTTAGGGCTTTTTGGGTTTTGGGCTTATGTAATGGGTATGGGGATGTCGACCCATGGGTTTACCCATGCTTAGGCCTATTTTGTAATGAATAAATAGAAGTCTAGGAGATGTAAGAAGTAGTAACTAGTCAGTGTGAGCCACTGTTGCTAAGTGAAAAAGTAGATCTGTGTGATTTGGCTTTGTGCGCACTGTGTGAGGCTTGCAAGGCTAAGTGAAAGCAACTATAGAAGACTGTGTATGGCTCTATGCCTAGATATACTCGGGGAAGGAGGATCTGGTGAGGTGCTCAGATCTCCTTTCCTCTGTGAAGTTGATTTGGAGGCTTTGTGCATGTAAGAAGATTGAAAGAAACTAATAAAGAAGATGAAGAGTTGGTGGACGTAACCCCAGGGAGGGGATGAACCATGTATATCTTGTGTTATGAATGCTTTGTGCTTTATGATTGCTCTCTTGTTTATGTGATTCAATGCTTAGTGCGTTTTTTGATGATAGATGAATCTGATATGATAGCTTAGTGTTGAATAATGTGAACGAATGTTAGATCTGATCTTTGTTGGTATGCTTAGTGCTTGAGTCCATTGGATCTGTGTGAATGTTGCGTTAATCTGTTGTTAGGGTTTAGCTGTGCAGTACTCTGCAGGATGTGCAAGATCAAAGAGAAGAGACTACTCAAGGCGCGGTTGAAAGAATCAAGGGCCTCGCCATGGAATGTAAACAACTGAGTGATCACAGTACCCAAACTTATGAGCAACTCACTAAGGATCCTAAATTGAAGGCACTAGAGTCACAGCTCCAGGAAGCGAAGCAGCAAGAAGAAACAGTACAAGCACAGTTGAAGCCCCTGTCAGTCATTGAGAGGATGAAGCGATCCCAAGAATAGCACACTGCCCAGCAGCAGGTCCACATGATTCAGAGCAGATTCATGGAATTAACTCAAAGGCTTCAACCAATACAGAATGAGGCTTACCAACTATTCACAGAGATCGAAGGCCGAGGAGTAGAACTGGAGCAAGTCATCACTGTAGTTGAACAGTGCTTAGAGGGACCTGTCAACGAAGTAGTAATCCAAGAGTTCACTAAGCAGGAGGTCATGGCACAGCAACAGGTCGAAGCCACTCGAGCCAAGCTCGAGGCTTTTGAGGCAGAGCTACCCAGATCAGAGTGACTTGGGATGAGTCACATGTGAGTGTTGGGGGCATGTTGGCCCTTGACCAAGTTTTGAGGACCCTTGGTCATTTTTTACCATTTTGCGACTTTGATGGGCTATCAAAGCGGAGATCGCGAGATCTCGGCCCCTTTTTAGGGATTTTTGGGTTTTGGGCTTATGTAGTGGGTATGGGGATGTCGACCCATGGGTTTACCCATGCTTAGGCCTATTTTGTAATGAATAAATAGAATTCTAGGAGATGTAAGAAGTAGTAACTAGTCAGTGTGAGACATTGTTGCTAAGTGACAAAGTAGATCTGTGTGATTTGGCTTTGTGCGCACTCTGTGAGACTTGCAAGGCTAAGTGCAAGCGACTGTAGAATACTATGTACGGATATGTGCCTAGATATACTCGGGGAAGGAGGATCTGGCAAGGTGCGTGGATATCTTGTCCTCTGCAGAGTTGATTTAGAGGCTTTGTGCATGTAAGAAGATTGAAAGAAGCTAATAAAGAAGACAAAGAGTTGGTGGACGTAGCCCCAGGGAGGCGGTGAACCACGTATATCCTGTGTTATGAATGCTTTGTGCTTTATGATTGCTCTCTTGTTTATGTGATTCAATGCTTAGTGTGTTGTTAGATGATAGATGAATCTAATATGATAGCTTAGTGTTGAATAATGTGAACGAATGCTAGATCTTATCTTTGATNCAGGGAGGCGGTGAACCACGTATATCCTGTGTTATGAATGCTTTGTGCTTTATGATTGCTCTCTTGTTTATGTGATTCAATGCTTAGTGTGTTGTTAGATGATAGATGAATCTAATATGATAGCTTAGTGTTGAATAATGTGAACGAATGCTAGATCTTATCTTTGTTGTTATGCTTAGTTCTTGAATCCATTGGATCTGTGTGAATGCTACGTTGATCGGTTGTTAGAGTTTAGTTGCGCTGTGAACTAAGGCTGAATATTAACAAACTATAATTACTAATTTCTTTGTTAAGGTGTTACAATCACAGATTTGTGTCCCAGCTAAGGTTGCAAACATTTTAGTCCTGCAACCACCCCTGCCTCTACCTCGGGTGATACTTCATCTGCTTTGAAGGTGTTGCCGAAAGGGTCGGTAGTTAGGGTTTTGTTGGTGCATTGTTGTAGCGTTGAACCCTAAGTCTTCCCATGTACCAATAAGAGTCAACCAACCATATCTCATGATCTTCATGTGTGCTTGAAGAAGCCAAGTACACATCCCCTCCTTCTTTTGTATAGGTTTTTGTTTCTTTCAAAGGAGCATCTTCATATCCCTTCTCTCTCTCAACACTTTTGGATCTACATTACTTCTTGAAGTACCCTTGTTTTCCACATCTCCAGCATACCTTTACAAACTTTCTGAGAGATTTATATCTTCCCTTAGATTTAGATCTCCCATTTGAAGACTTAGATTTATTTATTTCCTGGAAGCATCCTCCTGCAGGATAATGCATTTGTGCTTTGGCTTTCCATATTTTTCTACCTCATCTCCTCCAACACAAGGATGATACCATGTCATCGAAAGTTAAAGTAGTTGAATTACTACCTATGGTCACAACCATACTATCCCACAAGTGTGGTAAAGAGCACATTAAACTAATACACATGTATTCATGAGAAATATTAATATTGATAGCTAATAGTTGACTTGCCACATTATTGAAGGTGTTCAAATTATTTTTCACTGAGTATCCATATTTCATCCTTAGGTTATACAGCTTCTTCCGGAGGAACAATTTATTTACCAAGGACTTAGACTAATACAAATTCCCTAACTTATTCCATAAAGCCTTGGTCGTAGCTTCCCTTGAAACATTCATTAAGTAGTTGAATTACTACCTATGGTCACAACCATACTATCCCACAAGTGTGGTAAAGAGCACATTAAACTAATACACATGTATT